>UCOM01000985.1:0-53902 GCA_900474385.1 Ormyrus pomaceus
ACAATGACATCGGGATTCTTGCAAAAAATGCATACATCTTCGTCTTTATAAAAATAATCATTAACCCATTTTTCGTGCAAATATTGATTACAGTTAGAGCATTTATACATCAGATGACTCATTTCATTTTCATCTTCAGAATTTCCATTATCGAAACTTGAATCTAGATATATTAAAATAATATATATTGAAATTTATTACAACCTATAACGTTTCTAATCAAAATTTATGTTAAATAAAATTGTCATGTATAGTACCTTCCGCAATGGGGATGTTATTAGTGTCTCTTTTTAATAATTCATATTCATCGGTTATAACTTCGGTAAGTTTTGTAAGAATATCGGAGTTAACGTTAGCAACTTCCTTTGAAGGCGATACTGAAAAGTGCGTAAGATTTAAATGTGCTATTTTTTGTCGGTACCTTTATTCAATAAACACGCTACGCAGCGTGCAGAAAATAGCAGTTGTAATAAAAAGTACTATGCGCAACTTGGCAAAACGTGTTCCCGCGCTTCTGTCCTTTTACAACCCTTGCTTTTTTAAGGTACCTTTATGCATTACTGTGACATAATGAGTTCATTACACCGCATGTCGTAAATCTTAAAGCAGCTATTATGTCGCAGTTAGTGCAATAAAATAATCGTATGCTACGCAGTATGTAATAGAAAAAAGGTCAGACTACGTTCAATTATCGCTCGATTTGAAGGCGACAATCTGACCCTTTCTTTGTATTACTTCTATTGTAGCGCAAAATACTCTGCTCATTATCAATAAGAAAATAATTCTTTACTGTTACAGAATTTCTGGTAATGTGTACGAACCTCTGATTGAGAAGACGTCGATCGCGTTACTTCTTGGACTATTTAATATATTAATGGAAAGTATTTCGTAAATAATTTTGTGTCTGAAGTATGGCATGTCTTTTTGACTAAAATTTAAACTTTTGTTAGCACAAATGTGTTCTGCAAACATACATGAAAAAACTCCACAATCACTTCCATTTTGTTGCTGCGGAATATTCTTCAAACATTCAAAATTCCACTTATCAAAATTTAATAGTATTTTTTTCTTTTCGAGACTCTCATCATACAAATATTGTTTCAATAATTGCAAACATTTTTGATTGGATGAACCCATACTATTATAGTATTTAATTGTTTTTTTTCTAAAGTCTATTATTGACATGCACCAATGAATTCCTAAATGAATTGGAACAATTACAAAATCTTTTGCGAAAATATCTATTTTTTTAGTCCACCTCTTTACAGAGGCATGTCCACCAGAAGCAAGTTTTTGATAAAAATATGTGTTCATAGCGTAAACACTTGGATAGTTATCTTTATCTCCTCTGTTAATCAAGAGATTCATATAAAAATTTATTACTTGATCATTTAACCAATTTAAACCTGATAAAGTTTGAATATCTTTTCTAGTGATATTTAAGCCAAATGCTGAAACAAGTACTTCATTAGGATGTCCTTCAGCTAAAGCCAAATTAACTTTTTTTAACATTTCACTATCTTAATTCGTGCAGTTTTTTTTCTTCACTAAAGCATACTTCATTATTCGTTTTGGCATAAGCAGGATCTGAAAAAATCGAATAATCTCGAATTTTAGTAAAACGTATCTTGAGGATATAAGCGAGTCTCATGTGAAAATATCGCGCATCGAACAAGAGGAAGTGTCGTGTTTAAGACGAAAATAATCGCATATCTCATACAAAAATATCATTACAATATGACGAATTTTACATAATAATATTACCAGTGCTTGGAAGAACAACATCTTTGTAGTTTGACTCAGACTTTTTCCTTTTTTCGACGATCTCAGATAGCCCTTCAAAAGGTAGATCATCAGTAATCGAATGATCATTACCAATAATAGCATCGTAATTTTGTTTCGTTCGAGGTTTTTTTATCCGTTTGTTGTGTTCAGGCAGCCCTTTACCGTAACGCGTTAAAATAATTTTATTTTTTTTCTTGTATAAAGTATTATATATAAAATATTTAGCAGTCGTATACCTTCATTATATTTTAGTTTAATTTTGAGATGCTTATTCAGATAATTTATCTTGGGTTTTGTTTTTACCCGATACATCAGTTCATCCTTAAGACAATTCAAGGAATATGAGTGCTCAAGACTAATAATATTATCTACATTATTTGGAATCTTACGGATCCGAGTTCTTGATGTTTTCAAATTTATTATATCAAAAATCATTTGATCGCTAATCTTGTATGAGCCCATTTCCCGCATGTGAGACGCTAACTGAGCAGAAAACAAAATATTTTTTACAGTATCGAAGCTCAGCCTATTTCTCAAACAAGTCTTTTCTAAATTATATTTGCTCCATAGTCTCTCTGTGCTTGCATTAGAGTTAGGCAACAGAAGTATAGACATTGCAAAATCGCATAAATCGTCGAAGTAATGTAATTCAGATATTTTATACCAAAAAATGTCGATTTGCTTTTCATTTTGTATGTCGTCCGGTAAACTAGTTTCGCCTAATAATTGCCATTGCTCGTTAATGCTTCTCTTTATGTACTGTGACTCGACGAATTGTGGAAAGGCATCTAATAAAGCATCTAGATTAATCGCTTCATTCTTATGAAAACTTTTATTTAAAACATTTTCGGGATATATAATATACCGAACGTTTAGACACTCGTCAGCAAAATTGTTGCATCTTTTTTTTAACTCGGAGCAAATCATTACAAGAAAGTTTTGACACGTTTGAAAAAAATCCCTCTTTTGCTCCTCGTTAATTTTCGTGTTAGTCTTATGCAAAAGTTGAAGACATTCCCATCCAACATTAATAGCAAAGATATCTCTCATTTCGTTTTGATTCGTCGGATCTATATCTTTTACATTTGAGTTCATTAAATGATTCTGATTCATGTATAACGAAAGGGTATCGTAGTACAACTGTGCCAAAGGAGCTAAGTCTTCTGCAGTGAATTGAGGCGAAACTGACTGGAGGCTGACGTTAAGAGCTGTAAATTTGGATAAGACGTGATGCAAAAATTTCATATATAACTCTGTCAAGGGGTCACTTAAGACGTCATATATAGCCTTCAACGTATCATTATCCTCATTCTGCTCTATTTTATATTCTTTTTTAAAATAAGAAACCAGTACATTCCATCTACGAAGCATGCTTCGAAGACACTCACAGAAGGAGAGCCATCTCGTGAAGGCAGGCTTAAGAATCTGCAATGGGCTCAACGAATGATTTTGTTGCTCTAAAAACCACCGACGAAGCCTTTTGGAACTTTTGCCATTAATATAATTATAAACGTTTTTTACGAACTCTCTATATTTTTTTGGTATGCAGGACATTGCATGAAGAGCACATAGGTGCTCTATATGGCATGCGCACTTCACTATGATTAAATCAGGGATAGCTTCTTTTAATAAAGTTGCTACTGACTTATTGCTCCCCATCATTAAATTGCAAGTGTCCGAACAATAAGCTATTACATTGCGTAAAGGAATTCCTTTCAGAGAGTTCAAAATCCTCTCAGTAGTCTGTTCGGCATCACAGCACGAATCTTTATTCTCATAAATTTTGACTAAGGCCCATAAGTGCTCCGAAATTTTTCCCAATTCTTTATTAAAATATCTTATCATAATGCAAAGAGATTTTTCAACTGTGATGTCTGTACTCTCATCAATTATTATGGAAAATTTTTGAGTAGCAAGAATTTGCATCATTCTTTCATACCATGCAGGTGCCAATACTTCACTGACGATCTTTGTGGCTTTAAATCTGCTCAAATCCATTTTTTTTACAATTTCAGAATCAGTAATGCATTCTTTTAATACCGGTATTAAATACTCAGAAAAAAGAAACGAATTATTCCTTTCGACAAATAAAAGAGTCAGTTTTAGCTGCGTGAAGGCGACTTTTTTTTCTAAATCACTATATGTACCTGTTAAAAGCTTTGTTTTAGTGATGTGATTGGCTCCATCAAGATGCTTATATGCTCTTTCCGCATTTATGCTTTCTAATTCACCGTGGCAAACAATACATCTAATTCTTGTGCCAGTATTATCTGTAGGAATAAAAAAATTTTCCACTAAATCACGATTTTTTAATGACCAAAAAGTGTATTGTGCAGAGCAAGGAGCAGGAATAGAATCTAAAATAACTTTTGTATCTTCAGTCATCTTATTCAGGGTGAAAACCGAAGCAATATCTGAAAAAAATTTCAAAATAAGATGTGTTGACCTTAGCCACTTTGCGACTTTGTTGGTCAAAGAAACTGCTGAGAAAAATTAATATCTCATTTCAGAAATTGAATTGTCAATAATTGTGTACTAGGGTTTGTTTCTTCCGGAAAATCAATTATAAAAATACAAAATAAATTCGTAAACAAATTAAAATTCAACAACACAACAAGTGTTATGAATTATGTTGTTTAAAAAAAAATAAAGATCTTCGCACACCACTTTTTTAAACTTATTACTTAAACTATTATTTTTTACTTACTGATATAGATAACCCTTTCAACTACTAAAAATAATCAGCTCTACAGCAACGTAGTAAGACTCCATAACTCCAGCTCATATAATATAAACGATGTATAAAAAATAATGTATAAATATTAAAAGAAAACCTTAAAACAAACAATTCACTTTAATCGACAAGGATTTGTGATCACGCTTTCTCAAATATACTTGATTTATTTCTCGTTTATTTACAGAATTCGTAAAATAACAAAACATTATCGAGTTTTGTTATTTTATTTATTATTAAATGTAAATATTATAACTACAATATTTAAATGTAAATTATTTAATTATTTTATTATTTTATTTTATCATAATCATAAAATGTAAACATTGTAATTTAATCGTAATTATGTTTATTAAATATGGTTATTAATCTATAATTATTTTCATATACATATTTCGATTAATAAAGGCTTATTAATTATTATAATTATTATATATTAACTAGTAATTAATATAATAATTTATTATAAGTCTTAATAATGTGTATAAGCTACTATTTTTATTATAATATAGTTGCTCTTATTTCTAACATAAATAGAAGTTTAAATTTAAACTTCTTGCATCCAGCAAGGTTGGTAGCAATGATGATGTCGGTAAAGAAGTTTAGCCGCCGCCATTTTGCGTCGCCTTTTTCACAACCCTCTATAACTGCTTTAAAAAATTGACAAAGTATATACACAAAGCCAAAATATTTCCTACTTTTGTTTAACATTTAATGTATTTCGATTAAATATTGATGAAAATGATCATTAGTAAGTGAATTTTACAAATATTTTCTCGAAAACATTGTTATTAATATAAGAACAGTAATACGTAGCTGTATGATATTAAATATTTCTCGATATTTAAATTAAACTACAAAGTCTTGTAAATGCAAAATACTATCTTATACCCCGATGTTTATGGAGTTTTATCTTAAAGTAAGCACAACATTACATTTGCCGCATTTGCGCAGAAATGCATTTTCATAAAATAAACAGCATTATCTTTGCACTTAAAATAACACTTCTTGTTCATACTACAAACATCTAATTAAATGATTAAATTGTAAAGAATTTAACAAGCTTTGAGTGTCATTTTCTTTCCGAAGATAAAAATTTCAATTAAATAATCGCATACACTTCAAAACATCAATCTCATACGTCTACTCAACTTAACAAGATAATGGCCAGAATATTGCCGATCTAATTAGATTAGCCGCTCTTTCTTAGAAAGAAATCATTTCTTTATATTAGGAAGGCTTAAACAAGCCAACGCCAATTATCGAGTAAAAGAGAACATACCTTATTATTCCACCATCAGGGCCAAGCAAATTGTTCAAACAGGTTCGAGGAAAAATCCACAATTCCATCACAATTTCTAAAAGTACATTGCACTAAAAGCTCCTCCCCGCACGAACGCCGTTACCTCGCAGCCTCTTTCACCTCATTCGCCGACTTTCGCCAATAACTCCGAGTTCCTTGAGACACTTCCAGACGCCATAGCATTCGATTACCCGGTGATCGAAGAAGTCGTTCGAATTTCTCGCTCGCGCTCCCCCGCGACTGCCGCCCACGGCGCGGCGTACCCGGAAATCGAATTCGAAATAATGTGGATCGAGGCCTTCCGCGCGACGAGCTCTTCGTATATTAGCTCGCGTTCTAAGCTCTCTTCAATTTTCCTTCGCGGAATTGAGTTTAGTTGCCTACTTCCTTTCTACGTAGGAGGCGAAGAAATGTTAAGGGTGTTCCGCGGAAGTGCGCATGCTTGTGTTTCAATTGAAAACGTTTTACGAACTTTTGGAGGTTAACGTTGCGGCGATACACTTTCGTTCATCTTTTTCAGCTATTTTTATTAAAAATCTTCATTTCACTATAATTTTTCGTTTATTAATGTTAAGCGGCAGTTTGCACTAGAATTATACAGTTAAGAAAACAAGTGCTACTCTTTTTGTCGATAAGTTGCGTCGTCTAACAATCTAACCTTACCGCGAACTGGCCACAATAAATAATGACTTTGAATCACGTTGATTTCGCGCTCTTTATTTCATTCGAGAAGAGCACGAGTTCGTAAACAGAGATGAGGACAATTATTTTTTGATAACATCGAAAGACTGCAAAGCTTCCGGAGTCTAAAACATGGGTCGAGTAGTCCAGGTAAAATATAAACTATTGCGCTTTGTCAGATAATATCTTTATATATAACAGAATAACCGAAAATGTCTGAAAATAAATAAGTGTTTAAAACCTTAACTGAAGTAATAAACCTGATTCAGCCGCATTCCGCTTATCTATCCTCCAAGTGAAACTTTAATAAAATCTAAAAAAACAGAATTTAAATTTCTCGTGGAAATGAGCGCCTATCGATCGTTTTACCATTTTAGTTCTTTGACCCGCCGTAAATCGACGCGTTGCGTATTATCTCTAGAATATTTTCCTCCGCCTGCACTTTCCTGCTCTCCCCGTTTGGATTTCCCTCGTATTATTAATCGACGATAATTGCTGCCAATCGCTTAATATCGTGCATAATAGATCGAGCGTCCGCGCGGTTCGACGCGACGCGAGAGACGCGGAGACAATAATGTGTAAAAAATTACTGCCGTTGTCGCAACAGTGAAAAGAGCTGCGAGCCGCTCGGGCCCCCTTTGTTTCCTCGTTAGCATTGCCAATTCCGCGAGGTATTTTTTTAACCCGTGCACTTTGCGACTGCTAATTAAATTGTTTTTTTTTTTTTTACGTATTTGGAGAATATTTTTATAAAAGCAGCGTAGTATTTTTTTCGCCGCCAAATTGAAGTATCGATCAAATTGTACGTGCAATTTTTGCACCCTCCTTTTCTTCCCTCTTGTAATTACATGGTTACACGCCCATTGCGTGGCGCGTGTGCGTTCCCAACCTATATTATTGTGCCGTTCGCAAGACGAAATTATACACCTTTACGAACTCCTTGAAAATATGATTGAAACATTTATATTGCGGTAGAAATAGAATTTTAATGGATCTACGATACTCCGAAATTAAATTATTTAATATAAAAATAAAATGAAATTAAAACTTTTTCCCACTAAAGTTTCAAACTAAATATTTAAACGAGGTCTGTATCTTATACCTAATTAATTCGTGCTAAATTTTTAAAATATCTTTATTTCAAGTAAACACTGAATCACCCGCAACTTTAAATTATCTCTGCATTGAAAATCCCTTGAGCTCAAACAATTAGATTACAAGATCCCGATAACCAAAAGGCAGCGGACGTTTCGAAATCCCGACGAGTAAACACTGTTAACTTCACCTGGATTCCTACGAGATACTTTAAACTCGAGGAACGCCGATAACCCGAGAGGAACCAGCAATAATTGATAAACTCTCGGTACGCGTGCCGAATTTCACGGCGGTCGACGAGTGTGTACGTTTTCGTGAGTCAACGAACCGAACACGCCCTTTTTGATAATGAAGGCGGTATGACGCATACGAATTGTCCGGGCTGTTAGAAATACGCGTAAATATACAAGCGGCAGTGGAAGCAACGCTTTTATCGAGTACACGAGCTCCTGAAAAATATGTTTTGGCTTCGTTACTCGCGTTCCTAAAAATATACGCGGATGGATCGTTAATGCTTTATAAAGACGTTAAATATGCAGAAAGCGAAAAGTTGCCTTGTTTTGTGCGAAACGTTTAAAATTACTTGCTGGAACTTTTAATATTTAATGGTGCGGCCTTGCATTGCTTTTAAATAAAGCCAACATTCATGATTTATCAACTTTAATAAAATGTAAATATAAAATATAGAAATATACCAAATTATAAGAGGCATAAAGTTTTATATATAGATACAATGTGTCTGCATTAGTGCAAGAAATTATAATATGTTGAGAAACGTTAACGGAGTCTTCGCGAAGATAAGTGTATAGCTCGCATTAAATTTTATGTTACTCTCGCAGAAACGCGTATATTTAACGCGTTTTGTTGGTTCCATTACGTCGGCTGCGTCAATGAAATGAAAACACGTATCACGATGGTTTTTCTTTTAGAAATAAGAATTAAAAGAATGTACATGTTTTTCTCGCACAAAGTATTACAATAAAACAGTCGTTGGAATTTTTTGCACGGAAAGGTCTGTAGTTTTAATAAAATTGTTACATAAGTATGAAATCTTTGCGTCTTACGTTGAAAGTAAAAAGAACTTTAAAAATTGTATAACGAACTTATTTTATTGTCCGCTGAATTTAAAAACAAATTTCTAGAGCCTTATAGAAATGTTTGAATAAATATCCACGTGACTTCAAGCAGTATTTTCTATTTCTAATCAATATCTCACTCCTTGTTAAAATTGCAGCTCATTACCCCCCTCTCCATTTATTTCCCAACTTCGATAAAACAATAAAACCACGCGAACATCGACCGATCCTCCGCGCGAGAAACTTTCTCAGAACGTTCAGTTCCGCCTGACAATTTACCGCAAATCTCCGATTATCCCCTATTAACATTCCTCGAACGTTCCGCGACGTTGCGAACGATCGAGGCGATAGATCATAATGAAAATAACAATGCGATCCGCAAAAAATAAGGACAGTGGAGCAGTAGTTCTCCTCGGACGGGTCGGCCGACTCGCGCTCAGGTTCAATATACGTAATTGCAAAATTGCCGGATCGTGACAGTCGCCGTCATTAAGGTCTCGGCGTCCGGTGGCTCGGCGAGCGCTTCGCTGCTCCTCGCGGGGCGCAGCCTTTTTTTTTCGTATCTCGAATTTTCAAGTGGAATTAGGGGTCATTTTCGTGAATTCGATGGAATGCGGAAGGAAGCGGCCGCTTTATTTCATTGTCTCGCGTAAAGGGAATTGGATGATTTCAGTGATTTTGTCGCGGTCCGGAGAGACATTGTTCAGAGTCGTTATATTTATTTTTTCTGGGATCCGTTGATGTACATTGAGAGAATTAAGGCGAAAAGTTTTTTTGAACTCGCTCCGCTACCTTTCACCGAATGTATTTCTGGTGTATTGATTCATTTGTTTTTCCTATGACGGTTTAAAGAGTTTCAGTATTGATTTATTTGAAAGAGAGTGTATTTTTACAGTATGAAAATTGGCCTAATTGAGAAGCCTCATAAATCTTCGGAGATAAAGAGCGAACTCATTTCTTTGAAATATTTAAATATTTCAAAATTTCTCGGAGCGAATCTGGAAAAATAAGCGAGTCTTTTTAAAATTACCTCAATAGTACAATTACGTATTTTACGTATTGTATAAATTTTAACGATCAATTGCAAGCTCACGTAATTTGATAAAATTGTTTCTCGTTGGAATATTATTTATAAAAAAAAAAAAAAAACCACTCAATATCAATAACGTTACAGCTGCAACTTCGTCCAAAAAACCCGCGGCATTGCGTAACTCTTTATCGCGAAGGCTCTCCGCGCGTCGATCCTCTCCTTCGTCGAAGAATAAAAATGACAATGAGAAAAAGCTCCTCTCTCTGAAAAAGGCCGCCTCCTTTGGTCCGCAAGCCTCGGCGGAACGAAGTAAGCCCTCGCTCCTCGCGGCGCACTCTCCTCTTCGGCCGTCCGTTGCCTCCCACCCGGCGGAGGAGCCTCGCCGAGACCTTCCTCGCGCCGCTGCATCACCCGCTGGAAAAGGGAAGGGGACGGAGTGCGTGCGCGGCCGCCGCAAGGTGGGCTCTCTGTGCCTCTGTGTGCGCGTCCGCGGGACAAGACAACTGGCGCGCGCCTCCAGAGGGACGGCGCCGACCAATCGCGGCTCTCGAATTCGCCGGCACTTTTCTCTCTCTCTCTCTCTCTCTCTCTCTCCCTCGGCCTTTTTTTCGGCGGTATCTCGTCGAGCCGCTCGCCTCCAGACCCGCCGCTACTCCCGCAGTCACCGCGAAAGTATCAATCGCCGCGCTCCGAACGCAACAGACGGCTTCGAGTGCTCCGGCTGAGCGGTCATCGAGCGCTTCCCTTCGAGAGATATATATATATATATAACGCTGAATTTCGTGGTGTCCCGCGAGCGGGTTTCGGTTGGCTTTGCGAGTTGGTTTTGGATTTTCGTTCGAGGATTGAGTGAAAGTTCGCGAACATGGTGAAGGATCACACTGTTAATCGCCAGGTAAATTTCATTTTTTCATTCGGTTTTACTTTAAGTTTGGACTTTAGTTTAAATCTTAAGGACTGGTCTGATTCTTACACAGTTTTAAACAATTGACTTTCAAAAAAGCCTTCAATATAATTTAAAGACTTTTGTACAATAGAATACCTACGAGAAAAATATTCGTACCGTCGTCCCGAAATAATTTTTGATATCTTATCTTGGATCTGCCTAGGGGAACAGCGATACTGTTTGAACTTTTCCCGCCGAATAGTAGCCTTGGCGGTGTAAAATATCGGAAGCAATTACTGATAAAGTTATTTTCTATTTAATTTTTTAATAAAATATGAATTTCAAAATTTAATCTTACGTTTTTACAAAAACTGCATCAAACATAAATTTATATTGCACTGAACTTTCTAAAGAGAAAGCCTTCTTGCTTGTCGGATGACATATGAAAATCTCGGTCGTGATCTCTGAAAGTTTTCGATTATAACTTTAATCACCATTAACATACTTTGCAGAAAATACTGTTTACTTTCAAAAACTACTACCAAACGCGAAATGAATTAAACTTTAGTATAAAAGCAATTAAGAACAACGTTTTCTCAGACGCTCAGCAAAAGCAGAGAAGAAATTACCATAACAAGTATAATTTCTCGCTTATCAAACGTCTGGTCGTTGCCGCTACATTTTTGTTGTTTCAATCTGCAAACATAACTCATCCGACGTCGATCGTCTCGCGCAGTTTATTAGCACTTGGCGACTTGTACGTTTTCAATTTTCACCCGCTTTTTTGCTCTCCTCGGCCTCAGATTAGCAGACGTAATTAGCCTTTTGTTTAGATGCAATAAAAACATTTATGTAACGATAAAAGGCGCCGTTGCTTATATATTTGATGCTTTTTTTTTATCAATTGCAGCCTTGGTATTGGCTCTCTTTTTTTCCGCCAATGTTTTAAATTAGCAAGCCAAGCGTTAAATTTAAGTACTAAATACTCTGTACGTGAACGTAATTTAATTTTCAATAAATATCAATAAGTAGTACTAATGGATAATGCTACATCAAAGTTTTCTATAAATATAACATACAGGATTCATCATTGCAAAATTATTTGACGGAAAGTTCGTAACCAGATTAGTTCCCACAAATTTTACATACCAACACGCGGAATCAACATTGTGTAACAGATATACAATAGCCCAAAAAAAAAAAATTCTCTCTCACGCGACTTAATTATCTCATCGCGAAACGCCACAAGTCGCTTTTTCTCAACCACCGGAATTTCGAAATCTGCTCGATAGTCCCTAATTCACAGCCCGCACCGATTATAATTTTTAAATTTAAATAAGTCAACCGATTCGCTGCAGAAATCAAACACGCGACGCCCCCGAAAACAAAAATAAAGATTCGGACAGCTCAACGTCACGCGAACTCGACTTTTATTTCATCGGTCTGAAAAAAAAGGAATTCGCCCACGCGCGCGCGTAAAACGCTTCTTTTTTTTTACCGCTGCTTCGTGGCTTTAACTTTTGCACTGAGAAAAAATGCTGCAGCGCGTATTTACGTCTTTCGACCTTATTTTCGGACGATTCACGGAAATAGAATGAATGAGAAAGCGATGCTTTACTGCGGGGAAAAGTTTTTAAGTGAAAATCGGAATTTAATGGATTTACACTATAATTAATTCCATTTGGAATTTCTATTCGAAAATGGAAAATTTCTGCGATAAATGTGCTTCTCAAAAGTTTGGAAAAATGATTGCACCAGATTTGAACGACCTACTTAAATTCAATAAGCATCCGTTTGTTATTTTTCTTGTAATTCCTCTCCTCGCGATTTATTGCAAAATAATTAAAGCATGTCAAGTTCAGATAGAACGAGTTTTCAGATAATTTTTTTAGCATTGATGAAATAATTAAGATTTACTGGCATTTTTTTTTTCGTGCACAATAATTTCGATAAAAAATGCTACTATCGTTACGTTTTTCCCCAATTCTCACAATAAAAAAACAGCGATAACTTCTCAATTGTTAGAATATGACATTTCTATATATCAAACAACCTTCAAAATGAAATCAAAATCGTCTGCGTGGCAAAAAAAAAAAAAAAAAAAAAATCCTCTAATGCCGTTAAACGCTAATACATCCCCGACTCGCAGCCCAGTTTTCCCCCTGTTTACCCGCGGCCAACTCCATAAACCATCCAGGCCAACAAAAATGTGCCGCACCTCCGAGGCATTCGGTCCCGCGTCAAAAATGCCCCACATGTCATCCGCCCACTCCGCGACGCGATCGCCGCGAGCGGCTGGAAACGTCGGAGCCCCCTCTTCCGGATTTCCGAGGCCTACGCAGCGTCGTAGGCTCGATTGATCGTTCGTTCAAGCGGCTTTTTAGGCCTTTATATCTGACCGAGTTAACGGGTGGGCCTCCGATGGGACATTGGGCTTGATAAGCGAGGCGCTCGCGATTGTGGGAGGTAAGTGGACGTTGTGGGTTACGGTGTCAGCGGAGCTGGAGGAATGCTTTTGTGGCTCGATTCCGGCTGAAAAAATTAATTAAGCTGGCTTTTGAGATAGAAGTAGGTTGCGATCGATGTCTTGAGAGTCGTAATTTTTTTTTGGGGACCGTTGTAAAAGGAGAACGCTCAAAATGAGACCAAATTCATAGTTTGAAGCAGTATACATTTCTTTTAGACCATAAAAATATCAAAATGTACTTATTATGATCTTCTTGTTTCCTAAGAGACGTATCGATTTCCAATTCGATGCCTTGCCAGTTCAAACATTCACCTCTGACCTCTCGAGTCTAAAAAAAAACTTGGAGAAATACTGTTATAAAATGTGCATTTTGAAATTCTTCTTTGATATTCTTATTTCATATTTTCATGAGGACGCCCAAATTGTCGAATCAATTTAAGATTCAATCATTCCATTGAACGAGCATACTAAAAATGTGCTCTATCAAAAATGGCAATTTCAGTAATAGAAAAATAAGTCTCATCCTCTCGTTCTTTTGTGCAAAACAGCGCCAGAATCTTTTTCAACAGCTCATATCCACCTAAAGAGGCGAACGAATTTTTTTTTTTTTTCACCCTTCCCGAAATTCGTCGCCCGGCAATAAAAATGTTCCGACCATCGTTCGGCCGCGGCGACGAGATAAAATATCTCTCTCTCCCCGACGCTCTCCAGCCGAGTGCAGGATTAAACTCCGCGCTCGAGTCGCGCTATATCACCATGACAAAACGGGAGAGCCACTTGCGCGCGAGAGCCGGCCGGCTATTACCTGGCCGCGTGCCCTCTGCCGTAGAAAAACAGGCCTTCCGCCTTGTATATACGTCCCTTTGTATCCCGCGCGAGGCTGACGCAAGTCCCGGCTAACTTTACATCAGCGAGCCGAGCGCTGCTCGCGCTTCTCCGGCGTTCCCGCACTTCCGCTGGGAAGCGAGAGCGTCTGCAGCGCGATCTGCGAGGCTGGATGGTAGAAGCCTTTTTCATCGTGAGGTTGTTTTAAAGGTGACTTGTAATCAAGCGAGTTCCCTTCGCGAAATGCGTTTATTCGATTTTGATTGCTACGTGGAAAAACTGCAGACAGTTTTATAATGATCGTAGCTTGCATCGAGCAAAAATGAGAAATGTTCAAGTCATTTGAAATTTCGCGTTTACTGCAAGTAAACAAAAAATTTTAAGTATTTTAAAAAGCGCCTATAAGAATTTAAAACTCGGTATTTAAAATTCAATGTTACGCAAGAAACGAAAAGTAAATAAATTGCTAAAGTTAAAGTTGTATTATCGTATATAGAAAAGATGACGTACATTAAGGCATGTATAGCCACTACATTCAATTCTTTTTTACTTTTATTTTTAAGCCAACGTGCGAGCTGTATATTTTCTTATTTACACATTCGAAAATTTCAATGCGTTAAATCCCAAACCGCTCTAACCTTTCACTCGACGGACGCGTATTCTTCAGACACACGAGAATCGTTAGCAGCGCAAAACGAGTTTAAAAGCCTCGCGAAAAACAGGTTGGCTGCCGAGGAATATCCTCTTATTCGCGAATAAACACAGCATCAAAACGGGAGACGAAAAGTCACGTACTTCCTTGGCAGAGGGCATCGCCATTCGGATGCGAATCGGGCAGAATCGCCGCACTAAAAATAGCTGCGCGCGCATTCGAAAGAAAGAGTGGCGCGTTCGAGTCCGGATTACCATTGAATCTAGCTTGGTAAGGGAAGCTTTTATTGAAAGACACTCAATGACAAGTTCAGCGGTGAATAAGGATTTTAAATGGCGACAATTTCGTTATGCACTGCGAGTCAAGAATGTGGTAGTAATTGAATCAGTATTGCGGTTAGGACCGAAGATGGATGATATCAGCTTTTTCCACTTGTTCAGATCGAGACAGTCATTTTTCCAGCTGCTTAATTTTCCTGGACTTCCATAGATCAATTAAACAATATTCTTATGTTAAGTTTATTCTTAAAGTAGATGTACGGCTTAAAAAATAATATTTTAAAGGTTACAAGATGGCATACCGAAAGCAAAAGAAGTCTAATTTTGTAATTCGCGTTCTTCTGTTTAAGTGCTCTTTCTCTCTCTTTCCTTTTTAAGCCCTTTGTTGCATTTATATCATCGTATAGAGCAATATTGAATCAAGCCTTAAATTGCTTACTTTAAAATATAAAGGTTGGACGATTGTACGATCGCTGAGGGTTACAAGTGTGAGAAATAAAACACACAATTTACGTAGGCAAAACCTAGTAACAAGCTCATCGATTTCAGCAGCCAATAGTTGAGACCCCAAATTTCTCCGACCTTCCACCACCTGCTAAGGCAATTCTCAATCTAGACTCTATTCTGACTAATCTCTATCATAAATAATTACCATTCCGCTTTCCACAATAGAGAAAGTTCGATTTAAGAAAAAAAGAAAACAATCGAAATTCAATCTAAAAAGCAAAAACCCGAGCGAACTCGTCTATACCATTTGCGGGAGGCAGCGCGTGTCAGCGAGCCTTTAATCCCGCTCGTAGAACCGGTTGCAGGCAGCCGGAGGCTCGGCCGCGGCCTCGGCCAATCGGCGGGCTCCACGAGCGTCACACCTTCGGGGGGGGGGGGGGGGGGGGGGGGCAGATGCGTCGTCGTAGCCCAGTGGCGTAGCCTCCGGAAATCGAAGGCGCGCCACGTGCGCGAACGCCGCCGAGATATGTACGAGGTTTATAGCGGCGAGGCTCTCTTCGTTTTGGGTTATTCGATATAGCTGCTCGGAGATTTCGATTTCGGTGCGGAGGTCCGACGAAAGTTCGAGGCCCGTATTGTACGCTTTTAATATTGGTTTACGTTCGCCGAGAGATTAGAGATTCGTACTCGGAACGAGTCTAATATCGAATTCGAGCTTGTCGCTTTTTTATTATAAGTAAACTGCGCCTAGCAATTTCAAAGTCTATTCCGAGCGTGACAATATTTAAACGCCGGCTAATCTAGCATGCAGGTAACCGAGAACACGTTTTTCTCTCTTATCGCCTGACAAAAAGCCAACATTACAAAACGCAGCCAGGCGCTCGTTCGAACGCACTAAATTATGCCTCAAACATTGTACAAAAGCCATTGCATAAACAGCCAAGGCTCCTCTCGGCTGGAAAATTTTTTAATTTCAAAATTCCGCTCTCGATCGTCCGGCGGACGTTCCGCTTCGATTAACGCGATGACCGGGCATGCCGAGCTAATTGTCTCCGATGGAACGGTACGCGTATATTTCCTAGAAAACCAGTTGCGCCACGGAACATTCCAGAAAAGCCGCCGGCGCGCAGAGAAGCACGTGGCAGGCCGCGGAGGCTCGTCCGACGCGCCGACCAATCGCGCGGAGGCTCGGTTCCCGCGCGAGCTGTCGTTCCTGTCCCAGGGGGATGGATGCCTCTTTTTTCTTTAAACGTGCGTCATCGCGACCCGCACGAGTAGGGCTCAGTTTTAGCTGGAGTCTTTTTTAACGGGGGACTATTTTTAGATTGGCTGGTTTATTGGTAGTTTTTTAAGCGCGTATTCTCGTTAATTTTATGAGCTGCTCTTATTAAGTATAAATTTTTTGCTCGGTAACTCATTATAAATAATGCGAGGTATTACGTGTGTTACGAGTTGATTAATATTTACAAAGAAAGATAATTGATAGGTTTATTACGGTACTTTAGCCCGCGATGTACAATTATTTTACAAAGTGCATTAAATTAAATTAAAACTGCATCACTCGGCAATGAGAGTATAAAGATTAAAGGAAACGTCACAAATAACGACAACGCACAAATGAATGAAAGATGCGTCAAGCGATTAAAAATTCATTTGAGAAAGTAACGTTTCGGCCTTCGCGCAAGAACTTTATTAAATAACAATCGCGTCACCTCGATCTAACGAAGACAAAGCAAATATTTTTATCCGCGACAGCTAGACCACCGCGTAATAACGTAAAGCGATACGAAATTCAGATGCAATTGAGTTTTTATCTATACAGAGTTTCTACTTGGCGGTATCGCTCATCGCTCGTTTCGCCGAAGCTCCGCAAGCTGAAACCATATTTCCCTTCTATTTTCGAGTGCAATCATCCACTTCGCTCGGACCAGCGAGCACTTCAAATCGTACGATCAAACCGTTTGACCGAGCGACGGGCCTAACGATATTCAAACGATCGCGACGCAAACGGCGCGCAGAGAGAGAGCTCTTGCGCGCGAGAAAAATATAACGTCAGCCGTCGAGATAATGACGACGGGCACCGCTAATGGTCCCTCTTCTCTCCCTCGTGCACTCGAAACTGGGTGCGCGAGCACGGCGCTCAATTACTTCCATCGTCTCGTTCGCGCGACGGCGACGGGGCGCGAGGACGCGTACGTCGAGTGCGGGTCTCGAGTAAGCTCGGGAGCTTCTCTCCGCTTTGCGTCCGAGAGGCTTTTTGCATACGAACAAAAGAAATCTGTTTCGGCGAACTTTCGGAATTGTAACTTTTTATTGGCTTTTAACAGCTGTAAAGTTCTCAAGTAACTGGTGAATATAACAGCGGAGGGAGGCTTCTTTTGATTTTCGATTTTGCTGAATTTTTATACTGAATAATATACTCATAGTCAGAGATTCACGTAAGAAGCAATTTACCCATCTCCCTGGCCAGATTTGCCCATTGCCAGCGCTGCCCCTGAGACTCGAAGTCGCGTCATTAGTTAAATCGGCGATTATAGCCGCTCGCGAGCAAAACTGGAGCGGACCTTGAGCGAGGCCGCATCGTCGGGGGGGCAAAGTCGAAGGAAAAGCTCGTCGGCGACCCGAGACGAAAGAGAGAGAGAGACTCGATCGTGTCACGCGAGAGCGCGAGTCTATTTTTATTGGGTCGAAGCGCCGAGACGCGGACGAGCCCGACGCGTCTTCCTCGAATTATTGTCTCATTCAGCGAGGATTTCATTGCAGGTTTGTCTCTGTAGGACGTTGGAACTGATTGGACGGCAGATTTTCGCTGATTGAAAACGGCTTTTGCACGAGGTGATGCGCACACTTTGTGTCGTCGATGTATATAGATAGTTCTAATTGTGGATGTTTGAAAAAAAATTTTAGTGCCCGCGTAAAGCGCTCCCGTGTAGTGAACGACATAGATTGATCTATTAATTTTAATTGTGCATTTTTAACGATTCTACTTAAAGTAATTGTTAAGGCAAATGAGAGTATAAATTTTGTAACTTTCATTATACTATAAATAATTGCAGAAATTAACATTAATTATTCAATCAAAAAATATACGATTAAAAACATTCTACGTCCCATGCAATTTTCGTAATAAAAAATAATTAAAGCAATACGACAAGGGAGAATTAACAGAATTAATGAGACGGACTCGGCCGTAAATTTTCAAATAATACAAGAATCCAGCAGAGATCCGTGTCACTGATTAAGTTTACCCCGCTGAGCAAAGAACGCCTGGAAACCCTCGTTTCCTTGGAAAATGGACTACGTGAGAGAGATCACGCGCCCTTCGCTAGACCTCCTCCCCTTCTTACATTAGCTTTTCCATTGATTCGGACCCAAATTCCTGAATACTTGAACTCCAAATGCCCAAAATTATCGGATAAAATCCGATTAGCCTTTCGTGTACGCTTCTTTCTCAAGTATTTTTTATAAGCTATACAAAACTATAGGCAGGGTCGGGTTGTCTTCACCTTAAATACAGTATATCTACACTGATATACAAGGTTGGCTCTCGTATCAACTTGGAGCCGTAAGCCGACGCCAACATGTAGGACACATTGCGCAAGCAAGATTTTCGGAAGGAAAGAAAAAGCGCGCGCGAAAAAAGCGAGTCGAGGTAAAAAAGCGTGAGAACGAAAGCGCGTGCGATCATATTTTTTTTTTTGCACCCGGAATAAAGTCGCGAGTCGGCTGAAAAATTAAACTGAGGACGCAGAAGCGCTGCTTTGAGCAGTCATACTGAATGAGATTAGGAATGATAAATGCCGCAATAGTCGAGACTTAAGGATTATAGTCGGATAATACTTTTTTATTTTGAAATATTTTACCATAAAGTAACTGAAGCAACGCCTGCACGTACATAAAAGGATTTATCTCGTAAAGCAATAAAAATCTACATTACCGCGTAAAAATGAGAAAATTTAACAATCCGAACAAAACTTTTGACGCACAACCCATGTAAACGACCCGTCAGAGTTTTAATGAATGTACGAACTCAACCGTCTGCATTGACGATAACTCTCGAAACTCAAGGTACACCGGTCGACGATTCGTGAAAGTGATGAGTAAGAGTAACCAAACACTTTTGCGTCCACGCACACACAATTTACCTCTCGGCGCGCTGTCCATTGCTCTTACTTTACGCACATGTTTTCTCGTACTTCTTCGCCTGTCACGCGCAAATCTTAACGAATTACAAACGCTCGCCGCGGTTAGCTCGGACTTTCGCGCGTTTGTCGTTTCGTTTTCTAGTGGAATTAATAAAATAGTATATACGTTACCTTAATTCCCGGGAAAAACGAGAACGGGCCAATTTTTAGCGACACTGCGCATATTCCGAAGAAATTGCTTTCTTTTTTTTCTTCAAGTTGAATCCAATCTCTTCAGTCAGTGACCCAGATTACATCACCCCGTTTCGCAGTGAATATTGAAGAAGGGAAAACGACCGACAACAAGACAATGAAATACAAATAAAGTGTTTTTAATGCCATAATTAAGCTGGCTATTCGTTTTCATAACGGAGATGCGCCTTTCTCTCGATTCTCGCTCACGTGACTTTAATGGGGCGAAATTTGAACTTAGACCTCCGCCGTTAATTCTTTATATATTTTTTTTTACGAGTGATTTCCACGTTGGCGTTTATCGATGACAAAAATAGACGCGCCTGTTACTTCTCCTCCCGTTTATTAGGGGCACTTAATGGCTCGAGCGTTCAATGCATCGACGCTGCTTTCGGATAACGTCATTCTACTTTGCGCTAATCGGATTAAGTTTTACCGATTTAACTGAAATAATTACCTACGTAAAATATAGGTTCGTGAAAATCTCTATATTATATCATAAAAGATTTGTTTACTTGAAATAAGATTAATTGATTCGACGTAAAAGCAATTTAAGCATTTTAAAGATCATTGTTATTACATAATAAAAAATTTCAAAAACTCGTAAGCGTAACCGTGAAGCATATTTGTCCATCGATGGGAGCGACATTCAAACCTTTATCTTCATTTTTACGTCACAAGGAAAATCGGAAAAATTTCCGAGCATTAAAAATTCGGCAGAAACTGCTAAAATCGCGCTTCGTTAGCATCGACGCGGGGTCCACTTAATTTTTGCTGGTAATTGCTGAATATTGATGTATGCAGAACACTAAACTAAAAAGGTTTAATGACGCCTGTCCCAAAACGTGATCGGACGCTCGCTGCTGACGCTGACATAATTCGAGGGCCTTTTTTCATAAATACAGCTTTCGCTTAATATTAGCTTTTTTCATTTGTGTAATTAGTATCGTTGCTGAGTTTGGGTCGGTATACGTTATTGCTGAAATGCTTTCAAGGAAGTTGCCAGAGTAATTTTAAAATTTAAAAGGCATTTTTTTTACTTACGTGTGTGTTTAGATAAACCAGACTAGGCTTAATAACAATTAATAATAATTTAGATAAACCAGTTGGGTCGTTTTTAATTATTCTATATTTTGCAGCAATAGTATCAAGTTAAAAGATAATATATTTTTGAAAAGCACGCTAAGAGCTGTTTTATTATTTGATCCACATTTATTTCAGTATTCATTTATAAATACTTTGAACTAACACAGAATATTAATACTGTAACGTAATAATAATATTAGTGCTACGAACCTCGCCTAAATTTTAAATACAATACAAGTATAATACAAAATTGATTCCAATTCAAAACTACAATTTAATACCGACGGTCGGCTCGTAAAATTAAAATTTCCGTCTTCCCTAAAAGAAAATCAATTCCTCTAACTTGCAAGCTCGAAAATCGTGCGACGACGCTTTAAAAATCACGAACGATTCGTCGCCCCGTAAACCATGAGGATATCCCATGGCCTCGGCGTCGCGTGCATTCTCAGGAGCGCTTGTGGGTTCTAAAATTACAGCGCCCCTCTCTCCCCTCGCGGCGGCAGCACGCGCAAACATGTGCACTTCTCGCGTGTATCGCGCGACTGAATAACGCAGCAGCAGCAGCGGCGGCGGCGGGCAGGCAGGTCTTCTTACTTTATTACTCACACACGCGCAAAAGCTGCGCGCCGCTGGAAGGAGAGAGAGAGAGAGAGAGAGAGAGAGAGAGGCGCCGCGTATAAGAACGGCCACGGGGTAGCGACCCGGCAGTCTTCAGCACGTGCCGCCGTCGCGCCGAGGTGTACAGTGATTGAGTGCTCGCTTTTTTTTTACAAGCGAACAGTGGCGTAGGCGAGAGCGGGAACGGCGGATTTAGTGGCTGCTGCTGCTGCTGCAGTGCGGAGACTCAATTTTCGAGCTGCTTCCGGTGAAAATTAGACGAGATGCCGTACATGAAGAGAAGAGTAAGTTGAGGATGAGTGGCGGGACGGGGAGTCGCAGATGCGTGCGTAATTAGGACTGTCGTTTCATTGATGGCGCGATCGTAATCGTACGATCCTTGCCGAGTATAACGTTTGAAGAAGAAATAAAGTTTCTTGATAGCCAAGTAAAAATTGTACGCCGCTTTCCGACTAACTTATAAAAGATACATACGTTTAAACATCTACTTCCTTATGATATTTAAATCATTGTCACAAAAGACGGAATAATACTATCGCTACATTCAGTATTCAAAACCATCGGTCGAAAATTGGAAAATAAAACTGAAAGAATAATGTCCTCGCAAGCTTTAAATTTATCGTCGCTTTATCGTCAGTTCATTTGACCCGAGGATCTCTCCTTGATTATTGTTTAGTTTTACATTTTGATTAACTAAAGCCTAAAGATCTTCGAACTAACGAAATTAAGAATACTGTTAACCTTCCCAAATCGATAACGAATAATTACTGCCAATTACAGATATAGTCAAATTGAAATAGGCATCGTTACGCAATAAACTAATCCTTATCAATGCAACGTTAAAATAGAAATAGAAACCGAAGCAAATGCAAGAAATTAAAACGATATCGGCTCCGAAATCGAGAAAAATCGCTGCTCTCGAAACTTGCCTCGGAAATAAAGCCACGCGCGTCAACAAAAGCTCGGCGACGATTCGCGCGGCCGTAAAATCAGCTCGATTGGGAAAAACTGCGACGTCCGCGATTTCTTTAGGGACACGAAGTTTTTCGCGTATGAATATGTGTTCGCCGGACTAAAATGATTTATTAACAAGCTGCCTTTTTTGAAATTCCAATTTTAACGAGGGGTCAGCAAAAATTAGCTTGCCCGCGAGCTGATTGCACTTTTGGCGGGTAAGCACTTTTTTTTTTGGAGCGGAGCTTCGGGCGACGCAAGAGAAGAAAAGGAAAAGGAAAATTTCGTAAGATCTGGTGGGCAGAGAGGAAACTTATTATGTTATTGTCAGGTTTAACTATTGTTGGTCACGAAAGGGCAATGAACTCGTAATGTCAATCACTTTGAGTATTATGGTTTCATACATTTATTGTATAGTAAATCTTTTGTTTTTGGCATAATATTACTAAGAACATAAATAACCTGTTGAATGTTCAGACAGCTTTAAAAATTTATTTTAAAATTATAAAAAATTATTTAGCACTAAATTAAAAATAAAACTAAATAAAAAGAAAACGAAATATAAAAAAAAATTAACTTAAAATTTCCTTGAAATAACAAGTAGATTTACACTAAAAAAATATTAAGCCACTTAAAGCGACGTTTAACCCTTAACAGAAAAATATTTCTAAATTACAGCATTATGCTGAAAAACGTCGAAAAAAGCTTATAAACGATGCAAATGAAAAAACGCAACAGTCGCGAGACATAAAACCCGCGCGATCGTACGACTGAAGAAAAAAAAAAAAGAAAAAAAAAGAACGCGCCGCCGCGCACAAAGTACGTAATAACTAAGAAATCAGCGCGGTTAACGAGAAGCGCGCGACTCCGGACGCGGAATCGGAAGGAAAGCCGCTAATGGATAAGCGAGGAGAGGCCGGTAAAGAGCTTAATCGTCATCGTCGCGTTCCGCACCTGAGCGTGTCTCGGTTATGTCACGAGCGTGTCCCGCGGTGCGCGGAGGCTCGTTCGAGCAGAGCCGCGCATCGATCGGCGCGCGCGGATGTTTACAAAACCCGCCGGTTTTCGAGCGCATTCCGCCGCCGTTATTTGGCCTTTTCGAAATCGACTGGAATGTGCTCGAGCACAGCTGTTGATTTAATTAGCTAATGGGATTGCGAGAATCGCTTATTCATCCGTTTCAGCCGAGATTTTATTGCTCGAGTAAGTGGCACTTGTGTTAGCCTTTTTGTGGGGGGGGACTATGCAAGATTATGCAAAGATAGTACATTGATAATAAGGATACGTGGGGTCTCGATTAAAGGCATTATCATAAATGAGTCGAGGTGACGCGTCGTCAATCGCGTTTTTATTCAAACGGGATTCTCCGAGTTTTTCTCGCCGCACGAAACTTGTCGACTTTTAAAATCGACTTCGAAATCGTAAACTTTCGCCGCGCCGCAGTTCAGTTCGTCAACCT
Source organism: Ormyrus pomaceus (assembly GCA_900474385.1). Lineage (NCBI taxonomy): Eukaryota > Metazoa > Arthropoda > Insecta > Hymenoptera > Ormyridae > Ormyrus > Ormyrus pomaceus. The sequence continues at coordinate 23,753 of UCOM01000985.1, forward strand.
CGTCCCCGTCGAATCGATCCTATATAGATTGCCGCCACCGTCCGAATCGAGCGAGCGAGCGAGCAGAGAGACGCTCCGCCGAGTTTTATATATCGCTGTATAAATACGGCTTCCACGGTGTGTCAAGGCGAGAGGTCGCGACGCAGCTCGCTATATAGGCGGCGAATCCAATCGCATGTGGCCGAGACAGATAAGCGGCCGCGGCGTACTTTGACCCCATGGCTATCGCCTCCGCTCGGCTTTTCCTTGACTCGGTTTATTTAGTCCGAGGCTGCCGCGGACTGGTGGGTAATATATGTATATCTGTCTCGGGGTAGCAGTCGGGGATTTCGAGCAAAAAAGATGTTTGTTTTCGATGCTTTTCAAGAAAGTGCATCTCGTGTACGCGAAGTAAGAAAAAAAAATTGGAATATTCCATTAAGCAGTGTTTATTTTTGAGAACGGCAATGATATCAATGAAACTGTCGTCAATGGGAAAAAGAATCACATGACTTATCTACAAGCTATTTGTCTTATCGCAGTAAACACGAATAAAAGAAAGATAGTCGACAAGCCTTGAAGTTGTAATTTAAAATTGTGAAAACTACAGTCACAATAGTTCCCACTTCCTCCAATGAGGCTGAATGAGTTCACAGTGTCATTCAGTTTCTTGTTATTTGTTTACAGTTTTAACGGTTCGCAGTTACTCGACTTTTTCAGTCACGACTAATCCCTGCAAGATTGAATGAAACATTTTCATTAACTAAACGATCGCGCAAGAAACAACTCGCCGATCTAATTTAAGTCCATTAAACATTCAAATTAGAAATCGCGATACGACATTTTTTGCAGCGCCTATTTTTAATAGCTACACGATGTCATTATTATGTTAATCGCTTTTTTATCACAATCTGGACGGCAGTCACTGCAATCGAATTGCATTCAAGAAAAGCTCGAAGCGAAATCAAAAGAAAAAAAGCGTTCAGCGCATTGCCACCGGATCGATAAATTTCAGCTGGGCGAAAGAGACGAAAGCAAAAACTAAACGATCTGCAGTACGTGTCTCTCTGCGACACGCGACTTGCTCGCGTATTGTGTATCCCAGTTATATTTGACCATCGCGATTAACATTTCGCTTCGTTTTCTTCGCCCCGTTCAGCAGGCCCCACAGTTTTCTAATAAAATCAAGTCGATCGAATGATCGTAATGGCAAAGTTTAGCTCGGCGAGCTTTGACGTCGCATGCAAATAAATGTTTGCAAAGCTAAGACGTTAAAAAAGAATGAGCAATGCATTATAAATAAAGTTTGGCAGAGGCTGCGTTATTAATTATTTCGACTTATTTTTCAGGCGTTCACCCCGCGCTTGGCACTTGCCATCGTCGCGGCGGCGTTCGGCTCCGCCTTCCAACACGGATACAATACAGGAGTTATCAACAATTCGGCAATAGTAAGTCAAATGCGATTTTACAGCCATGCGTTCAAATTATATAAGAAAAGTAGGGATTAACTTACGATCGACCTCTCCTTCCACCCCAGGTGATAAAGGAATGGATCACAGAGAACATGCAGAAGCGCAGCAACGCAACGATAGACCCGGAGGATTTGAAGGACCAAGTGACGATGGCGTGGTCTATGAACGTGTCGATCTTCGCCGTGGGCGGTATGCTGGGCAGTTTCATGATCGGCTGGTTCTCCAACTTCTTCGGTCGCAAGGGCACCTTGCTTGTGAACAACGCCTTCGTCTTGGCCGCTTCCGCCAGTCAGGGTCTGGCCAAGTCGCTCGGCGTGTTCGAGCTCCTGCACGTCGGTCGGTTCCTCATCGGCGTCAACTCGGGACTTGCCGCCGGAGTGACGCCCATGTACCTGTCCGAAATCTCGCCGGTCCATCTGAGAGGTGCCGTCGGCTCAGTCTACCAATTGGTCATTACGATTTCGATCCTGCTGTCGCAAGTACTGAGCACGCAGGACGTGCTGGGCGGTGTTTCCACGTGGCCCTGGCTCCTGGCCCTGGGAATCATCCCAGCCATCTTCCAACTGGTGCTCCTGCCCTGCTGCCCCGAGAGCCCGAAGTATCTCCTGATTAACAAGAACAAAGACGTCGATGCTCAGAATGGTAAATTTCTTTTACGAATGAACAATGTATTTTCGAATGTTTGTTAAGATTTGCTGAGATTACATTTAAATTTAAATTATTGTCTCTTTCAGCTCTGGCTTGGTTGAGAGGCACGTCGGACGTGCACTCGGAGATAAATGCAATGCGATCCGAATCTGAACAAATGAAGCTGATACCGAAATGTACGCTGAAAGAAATAGTCGTAAACAAATCTCTGCGAACTCCACTGATCATCTCAAGTATGGCTCACATCTCCCAGCAGCTCTGCGGAATCAACGCTGTCATGTTCTACTCCACGCAGATTTTCTTAATGTCTAACTTGAACGTCGCCCAGGCCCAGATAGCCACTATTGCCGTCGGTGTAATCAATGTCTTGATGACTATGGTCTCCATGGTGTTGGTAGAAAAGGCCGGACGAAAGACACTTTTGGTCGTTGGTGACTTTGGTATGCTCGTGTCCACTCTTTCCTTGGCCATCTTGATGAATTACAAGGTAAGTTATCGCCTGACACAACCTTGTCCAAGTCTGCCATGGTGAATACCATATAACTAAATATTTGTCTAACTTTACAGGAGAATCTAGTTGTCTCGTACATTTGCGTCTTGATGGTGTTGCTCTTCGTCATTATGTTCGCCACTGGTCCAGGCAGCATTCCGTGGTTCTTGGTTGCCGAGTTGTTCAATCAGTCGGCCCGACCGATGGCCACGTCGATTGCCATCGCCTGCAACTGGATCGCCAACATATTCGTCGCCATGTCGTTCCCGATTCTCGCGGAAAAACTGGACACTCAGGTCTTCTTCATATTCGTGGTACTTCAGGTCTTCATCACCCTGTTCGCCTATTTCAAGGTGCCCGAGACGAAGAACAAGTCCATCGAGGAGATTACCGCGATGTTCAGGCAGCAGGCCTACGAGTGAAGAAACCCAATGCCGGAACTACTTTCGTTTCTTACTCGATGTGGAACGAAATCTGTGCGGTAGTCGTCGTTGTTGTTCTTTCTTTTCTTTTCGAATTTGCTACATTCAGCACGGAGTTTAAGGTCGGATACGAGGCAAAGAATGACAGCAACAAGAAAACGTAACTACAAATTAGTTCCTACATGTTCCCAGCGAGCGTGCGTTGCTGGAGTGGGGGGAGATTAGGAAGGCGCCTGTTGACCCATACCTTCCCGAGGTGCTATTTCTGTGTCGATTTGTTTTAAACTCGAAAAACCTAGAAAATAACATGAAACGTTAAAAAATTAAAGCACCTCATAGGTGGTCTGAATTGAAAACAGATCGATGCGGAAATGGTGCTTTAGGAAGATACAGATTAACGACGCAGCTTAACATGAATATGTGAATGCTTCGTATAAGTAACGACAGACTAACACATCATACATATATATATATAAAATATTATATATATATTTTTATGTACACATATTGCGAGCGCAAGGATCAAGTACGTTTTGTCGAAGTTCACTATGTCCGGCGGCACGTGACAAACGCGTAGCTCAGTAAATTTTGACTCTAGTCATAAATGGATATAGATTAAGAAGAAAAATAAATTCATAAGTGTCCATTGAAAACGTAAATTTTGCGTCGCTTATTATTATTTTTTTTCTCTTTGCTTCTGTTTTTAAATTGTCAATTTTGTAACTCGTTTAATTGGCTTTCGATTGATGCAAACTTATCGTTTTGGTATTTCTTGAATATACACTTACACTAAGATGAGCTACACGAGCGTCAAACACAACGTACTGAATCGGACATTGGAGGTATCGAGATAGGTATAAATTATTGTTACATTGGAACTCTGATGTCGATCAAATTTTGATCAAAGAGGGTAAAGTGTAGCTTTAAGTAAATCTTGAAAAATCAATTTTTTAGGAGATTTATTTTTTTTTTTTAACCACGACTGGAAATGTCGTACAATGATCATTTTCTTTTTTTAATGTTCAACAGTTTTTATTAGATTAAAAATTTTCTGTCTTTTTTTAAATCACGCATCGATAAGATGAAATTCCTGTTTTAAACTAGCAAAGAAAGTGTAGTTTTTTTTACACAGGAGCAGATTATACGGCGAAAGAAAAGTAAAATCATTAGCTTCGTTCTAGTCTTCATTCGTTTTACTTTAAAAAACTGAGTTTTTCAGGATTTCAAAAGTTGAGAAAATTAAGAAATGTCGCAAATAAATATTTTATTACATGTCGTTTAAGATCTATTAAAAAATATGCGTGTCATGATAATTGTAAATACAAAAATTTTAGTCTAATGTTGTATAGTTCAATAGAGGAGTAATTCTATATCTATATGTGTAGCTGAATGTTTAAAAAAAAAAAACAGAAAGAAAAGCGAGAAGAGATGTGTTAACGGGTTCAATGCTTGCGGTAAGGCAAAAGAATATTTTTTTTACAATGATGCCTACAAAAGTTGTTTAAGAACTGTACGAACAATTAGTCCGCAGAACATACGGGAGAGCCCGTAGCTGTTATATTTTTCGAACGTAGCGAAGGACATAATACTCAAACTTGTTCTTAGTATTATACAAAAAGTACATTGTAGTTCGAAGAAAACAAATATCGCTGGAACATGCAGGTGTCAGGCCGACCCGTCCTGACACCTGAGCTAGAGACATTTTAATGGGAAATTTAGTGTTTCTTTTTTTTTTAAATAATTTTCAAATTTTTTTATTGTTAATTATTAGCACGGTCGATTCGTAGAGGACCTTCAGGCACAGTAGGCAGTATTATTCCGTAAAAAAAAAATCTCACGCTTCCTGTAGATTGTTTTACCGAAAACAATTCAATACTCTAAAGAAAACATGAATTTATTTAGCATTCTGGCGAGATTTGAAAAATGTTGCTAGAGTGGAAGTTGGATTTTTATGGAATTGAATTTTTTTGATAATTCAAACCACGAAGACTTGTTAATGTATATACGAATTTTTTAGCCGAACGCTGGATTCTCTGCAGTTGCTTGTGCGTTTGCTAAGAAAATTCCACATTTGTTGATAAAATATTGCCTTAAATGTTTTTTGGTCAGCGCCACAAAGTTTTTATCTATCGAAACAAGTAAGAAGAATGCGTTTTCTCTGTTATCTTCGTCCTTTTACTTTATTTTATATTTAATCGTGTATTTTTAATTAAAGTATCGGAATTATTGTGTAAGATTTTTTGCAAACATATTACTTAGCATTTAGTTGGTAGACACATTCTTTTATATTCGAGACCAGTAAATTGTATGCGTTTTTGAATGCTATTATATACACATCATGCATATCGAAGGAAAAATATTATTCAAGTAATAATCATTGTAATTGTAGTTGACATTTATGAATTAGAGGTTTCATCTTCATCGAACGTTCCACGTATTAATATTACTGCACAATTTCAAGTACGTCATTAATTTAATCATTTAGAGTTTGATATTGTTTGTTATATAGCGCGCGTGAATGTTTCATTGTCATCGACGTTATATCGAGCGTGTATAAGATATATCTGCAAAAAACATCTTATGATTCTACATAATTTTTGATGCTGATATATTGTTATTCGAATAAATGAATTCATTCAAGATCCAAGTTGTACCTCTTTTTAACCTTTACATTTTTATTTATTTTAATTAAATATTAATTTTTTTAATATTAGGAATTTTTATAAAAGTAATAAAAATGATTGAAAAATTGTAGCAACATAAATGAATAATGTTGAAAGTTCAAAAAATAAAAGTTACACTTTTACTATCGAACCCATGTAGAATGAAAACGAGTTTTGAGCGACCAGCTCGTGTCTAATTTTTTGTCTGCAAGATAAGTCCTACTGTACCCTTTAGTGGTATTGATCTGAAGGAAATGAGAATTCCCGAGTGGGCGAACACGTTATACGATAGATGACGTAATCAAGTTCGCAGTTGAGGCAATACCGAATCCTGCCGAAAATTTTTGGAGCTTCTCATATTAAAGTTTGAGCCAACTGTCAAGTGTCAACTTGTCACAAAAACTGAATACAAATTTTATTAACGTTCTTTGCTGCTTGCTGATGAATATACTATAAACTTGGTGTATTGTATAGATGTAATAAATATCATACAGAATATGCGAACTTTGAAAGATGAATAGAGTAAGAGTTTATGCTACCCATTTTTTCATTTATAGTATAAAATCGTTATATGTTCCGTCTTATTGTTAATAATTATCTATTTGAGAAGATGTAAAACGATTTATGATAAAATATTTCTTCCAGTTGCAGTTTATTATTAGCTTTTGTTGAAATAATCGAAAATATTTTTGCAGTGTTCTTCCTTTTACTATGATCTATTGAAAAACAGTTTTAAAAATCAGCAATTACAGAGTTCTACTTTACCATTAAGAGATTTTACTATATCTGCGCCATTTAATAAGTTTTCTTTTATCATCAAAATATTTATAGATACATTTGTACCAAATGTTTATATCAAAATAACAGTTCTTCCACAATTATCACATATTTTAATTAGATCCATAACTAATAATGATGATCATGAAAATTATTTAATTTTTAAAAGATTTTAAAAGATTAAATACGCTTGAAACTGTGAAATATTATTTCAGTCAATGAATGTCTAAAATGAAATATTTTATTTTTATTATATCTGCATAAAAATAGGATTAAACCAAATCTGCAAAGTATCCACCATTTTTAAATGATTAAACTTAGATTTACTTACTTTCCTTTCTTTAAAACTGTGTAATAAAATAAAATTTCGTTCGCACGTGAAACTAAAAATAAAAATCATCATTAAATGTTTTAATTACAAACTAAAAAGTCATCAAATTTCCGAAAAAAATCGATTAAAGAAATATTGTTAATTTAAAAACAAATAACCCATTATTTGTTTCGACGAACTCAACTTAAGCTAATTAAAATGCAAGAAACATCGACATGGTGTAAAGCAATAGGTACAATAAAAGTAAACACACTACACCGGCATTGCACGCACGCAAGTGGCTCGCGCGCCACCCATTCAATGTTACTGCATCGAGCGGCATCCACACACCGCCACGTGACACACCGCGCTTCGAATATCCCGCTCAGCTGCGCGCGCATCCTCCGCAATGATAAGACCCGCGCACACAAGCAAAAAGAAAGGCCAGTAGGTGGCGTCTCTCCGGGAGACGTCGGCGCGCGTATCTCGCGCTGTTCGCGCGTTTTACCTTTCCTTCTCGTTAGCCCGATTTCGAGCGATCTCCAATACCCCCAGGTGCTTTTGTCTTCACGGTCCCAGACTCTCGGATCCCGTCCGCAGTTCAGTTATACTGATACTCGTCCCTACGTAGCTCCGTCTGTCTCTCGCGCTTGGTCGCATATAGCTCCGTCTCCGTCGGGCATCGACCAAGAGGGCGCGCAAGAGTGTGTAAGTGTGTGTGTGTGCGTGCGGGAGCGATAGCAGATAATACAACGGCGATTATCCTGCCGTGGCGGAAGAGCAGGAGGTGGAAGAGGAAGACGAAGTCCAAGGGCTTGGCTGGACAGGCCAGACAGGAGGCTGATAGTAAGCGTTCCCATTATGACACTTTGCTTTCAGGGCGGATTTCGGCGTGGCCAAGATGTCCCCTTCTCCCTCTACGCACGCGCGCTTTTTTATTACGGCCATTACGGGTTTTCCCGGGAGTACAGGTATATTGTACGCGGCATATCGTTCGGATAAGGTGCGACGGATGTGTATTGGTGCACACTTATCCCGCCCGATCCATCAAAATGAAAGGAAGCTAAGCGACAATCGAGCTTCCTGTCGAGTATATATCTATCTTTCGAATTTCTACAAGAAAGTTGTTCGGCTGGAAAATCGTTCGGCGGCTTCTGGATTTAGAGTTCTCTCCTTCGGTAAGAGTAGGTTTTGCTCTCGGACGCTGTTTTATTGACGCTTAAATGTCTCGTTCGCGAAAGGAATGCTGCCGATCGTAAAACAGTTGCGCATTCTTTGCTCGCAACGTTAAAAAGCTAATTGAAGCCGGTGTGTGCGAGGGAAGCATAAATACTGTCTTGTATTCTGCCAATCAACACTCGATGCCGGTCAAAATGGAGCTGGCATTGGCTATTCCTACCTTTCATCCTGCGTAAGGACCAGGAAACAATATACTAAGGGCCAAGTACCTCACCACGCTATACTTTGTTCACTTTTCTTTCGCAGCGCTTCTGCTGCTCGTTGAGCTGTCAAAATTTTTCTGCTGTTAATCTTGGAGCGATTAATAATTGTTAGATTAACTATTTGTAAATGGAAAACTTACAATTTTTATGCAATTTATTAGCCGCAATTATAGCAAGTAACAACGAGCAATAAAATCTGATTTATTTTAGTATTTAAAACTGTTAACGATAAATTTTGCAAATAATTTAAAAATAAAATTCAAATAGCATGATAAATGTCATAAATGAAAATTTTCCCACCAACCAATTGGAAGACGTAAGAGAGAAAGAAGCGAGCGAAACCCAATGAAATCCTACACCTAACAAGTGCGAAAATAAAAACGAAGATCGAACGTTCGCGCGCGCCATTGTACAAGCCATCCCATCTCCAATACAGACGCTACCAGGAGCGAGCGAGACAACGCTAGGTAGCTCTTGCCTTTTCTCTGGGCGCGTGTGTGCGTCCTCTCAGTCTCTCGTTCGGCTTTCTCGCAAAAGGGATAATACATAGCAGGCGGTAGACGTCGCGCTCGGTCGCTCCTCCGCGTGCGCGCGCGCGTGTAGGTACTGCCGTTCGAGAAAAAGGCGTCCTGCCCTCCGCACGGAGCACGGAGCAGGCTCTGCGTTTTGTTCGCTCGTCGATTATTAAACAAGTCCGTCTGGCGTTGTGTGTTGATTAGCCGGCGCCGTGGGAAAAGCAAGCCGCTTGGATGTTGGCGGTGGTGGCGACTCGAAGGAGCGAAGCGGCGGTGCTGGAGCAGCAGCAGCGGCTTGGCGCAGGAGACGGCGCGCCCCCAGAATTGTCCTCATGTCGGCGTCCGCCGGCCATCAACAGCAACGCCTGGTGAACGGCGTCGCCGCCGCCGGCATAACGACAGTGGTGGAGACGAGACAGCGCACCGCCGCAGCCGCAGCAGCAGCCAAGGCTCAGCAGCAGCCCGGTGTCATTGGTGCCTACGCGGCGCAGACGCAGCCCGAAACTTTCGCGGACCTCGACCACAGACGCATCTCCACCGGTTCCTCGCCCTCCCTTGATGACGAGCAACATGCCTTCGCCGACGGTCTTCTCTTAGGTAACAAAGTATTCCTAAACCTTTTAATGCGCGTATACTGTAAAACGTTTCTCACCTGATTAAGCAGCCGGTTCAGGAGCATAGATTTTTGCCAATAGTACGTGCGTTACAGGGGATTCAAACACTTGACAGCATACCTTTTTAAATTAGCAGCATTTAAAATATATAAATATATATTTTTTAAATAATTTGTAAAAAATGATAGTTGCAAAAAGGTGATTTTAGTTGTGTAAACTATTGTTAAACCTACATGTTTTGGTTTAAATCTTTAGTACAACTTTACCTTATGTATGAATTGTTTGTAATTATTAACTTACACTGAATATATTGTGTATAACTTGAAAATAAATTACATGCTTAGTTTTATTTTTTGTGGATGAATAATTTAATTGAATTTTTTCTTAAAACTATTGTTTCAAAGAATTAAAATAAATGTCTTTGGAAACTGGTATGTCAATTATTTTTACTATTGTATTCATATATTTTTGATTGTGTAATATTGTTATTTTAAGTATTTCATTCATTTTTTGCATATAAACAAAAGATAAACATTTAAATTGTACTTAACCATCAGTCGATAATGTAGTAGTTCTTCTTTCTCAACACTGGTCAAATACTAAGTGCATTCAAGCTGCTTTATTTTTAAATTATTCAGCTTGTAAAAATATGAAATTTGTTATTAGAAACGTGTTTCGAGTAAGATATAATTTTCATAAAACCACTTTTAAACTGTGCAATGCTTATAATACTTTTTCCAAAAAGTTAATCTGTATTTAACAGTACATAACCAATAAAAACATTGTAGAGTTTGCACTATTTTTTACAGTGCAAAATAAGTTTAGGTTTCACACTTTATATTCTATTTTAACTTTATTCTTGTTATCCCATAAATTTTACAATTTAAAATGTTTTGCTTTGGTTACATGTTTTATGTATAATAGCATGACATTTATTATACATCATCTGAACTTCTGCATTAATATTCTATTTTAAAAGTTCATTAATTTTTGAGTATCTGTGACTTTAAACACTTTTGTGTGCATAAATTTGTGCCCAAAGGCAAATCAACAAAAATTATTAGATAATAAGGTAAATGATCTTATAAAACAGGTAAGATCGACGAGGAGGTGGTGTCCAAAGGTGGAGTTGTTACTTACAACATGGTTGCGGCGATGAATGAACACCTGTCGTCATCGACGGCGACAGATTCTGTTAAAGATCAAGTAAAGGACCAGAATAAAGACAAAGAAAAAAGTGGTGTTGCTACCGAAGATAGTAAAGTTGTTGGAATACTTGGTTTTCCTTGTGATTTTGATCACATGTATGCTAGCATGACCGACGGTGGAGCTCCTGCCACAGCCACTTCAGCGCTGGGTGTCAGTCCCCTCAGAGGGAATGAAGCTAGGCAAAATGATCTCACAGAGGTTAAGCATCTAAAAGAACTGTTGTTACTGCATTTGGATCTTATTCAGCAACAGTCCGAACAAATTGTTACAAAAGACAAACTTCTGGCGGCTCTAAGACAAGAAAATGAAACAGTAAGTCAAATTCTAAACATATGCAGTTTACTTTTAGACTGATTACTTTATTGTTTTTATTTACTTTTTTCAATAATAAATTCTTGTAGTATTTTTATTAACTTGTATATATAACTTTCATTAATATTCTGTTAGTAATATTAGCAATATTTTAAATGTTCAATTTATTAGGTATGTAGGAATAAAATTAAATAAAATATGCAATTGTAATTAAAGTTTAGATCAGTACATTGTTGTTGTTTACGATTTGATATTAAAAAAAAACTTGAAACCATTAGGGAATTTTGATTTACCGATATAAAATTGTTACTACGATCTAGTGACGCTATTAAGCAAAAGGTGGCGAAGTTTTTACCGCCAAAATCACGGCTAACTCATTGTTTTCAATGCGATAAAAAAGGTTGGATCCACGAAAAGTATCAAGTTGTAGATGTCGCTGTACAGTACCGGAATAAGGTTAAAGTGGTTGTGTTCGGCTTTTAAGAATTGTAAAAATAGTAGTTCTTCGATTTTTTATCAGTAGAAAATATTATTTGCCAACTAATTTTAATCTCGGGAAGCTTATTTACTGTTTTAAGTATTAAGAAAGATGTAGTCATAATTAAACAAACGAAAACTTTCAAATTTCTTTTTACAATTTCTGGTTTAGTAATTTCTTCAAAGGCTGCAAGATGGTGGTGCTTGTCAAGGTTACATCTGGCGCCGGTTGCCGGTTCCGGTATGATCCCTAGATTTGCAATGTTGCCAAATTCTGTTAACATTCAAATCTCTCAGTAGCACTTGTTTGTAATGTTTAATGTTTTGACTGAAAATGTCAAGTGATCAAGTAAATTCGATAACATTTTCGGAATGTTTACTTTCACCTACATAAATGCAATTTTCGTTTTTGATTGAAAATACTTTTACAATATTGGTTACTTTTTTGCTTTATAAACTAACATATTACGATCAATCATGTTGAAATTTGTAAGCATTTAATAAATAAACAATTCTTAGAAGTAAATAATGTATAAAAATATATAATAAATAGATTTAGAAAGAAATAGAAAGCTAAATTTGTTTGCTATTTACAAAAAAAATCTTTCATTTTAGGTTATAAACACAAACTTAATATTCGTGAAATAAACTAATAAAACTTCACAATAATTTTTTATTAAAATGGAAATAAATTTAAAATTTTATTATTTGCAGCTTAAGCTGCGTCTGGAGCGTATGGACAGGCGAGTAAATTTACAAAAATTACGTTCTGACAATTCAGAAAATTCAATCGATCACATTGGACCTTGTTCACCACCAAGTTTAAATGCATCGTTGAATAGTCTTCCATCAACGAGTGAACATCATAAGAGTGTTCAACCAGAAACTCTCAGTCCACAATACAGTGAGAGTTTTAAAATAAGACTAAATACTACTGGTGGTGTTACTACTGTGAAGCAGGAATTACCTGATAAACTCGAATGTAAACAAGAGCCAATGGAATCTTGGGATAACAAAAAGAAGCGGAAATCAGATCCGACAACAGGGAGCAATGCAGCTAAACGGAAGCGAGGTGTCTCTAGTTCTTCAACAATAAGTAATGATACTTCTTCAACATTACCAGAAGCCCTTGTAAGATATTTCTATTACATACAGTTAAAGATTCAGTTTTTAATTTATTAAATTGTTCTTACTTTAGCATTTTTTTATACAGGGAGATAAGGCTCTCAGTCACGACAATTCAAAAAAGTCAGATAAAAAAGGAAAGTCTTTAATTAAAAAGGAAAGCTTTCTCACAACTGAAGAACATTACTATACAGCTATTGGAGAAAAGAATTACCCATTGAGTCTCAAAGTTCCAACATCAGTAGAGAATAACTCCAGCAATTTAGAAGTTCCTAATTGGAGGGTAAAAATTTACACAAGCTGTTACACAATGGAAGGCACGGAAAACTTAGACGATGAGATTTTTAACAAAAGGCATTTAAAACTAGAAAACGATGAAAGAAGGCGAAAGAGATGGGATGTTCAAAGGATAAGGTAACATCAACTAGTAGAATCAACTATAAAAACAAAGTTCAAATCGGTATTTAATAAATTTAATTTCGTATTTTCGTTTGCATCATTTTAGAGAACAAAGACATATTGAAAAATTAAAGCAGAGACAAGAAAGACAGAGTCATCATGCTACTTGCTACAATACAAATCATAGTGGACCGTGTCTCTCTTCAGCGGAAGAAGAGAGTGTGACGACATTATGGCCAGAAATTGAACAAATACAAAGCGTTCAAGTTGATACTCAATTACCCATTTGTGCATTTGGATCTTCTATTTCTAGTTTTTTCACAACGTAATTTAATTTAATATTTATGTATTTAAGTAATGTTAAAAAAAAACAATAAATTTTAAATTTATTTCTTTTTTTAGTGATTTTTCTCTCCCTTGGCTGGTATATTCCAAGTTAAAATCTCGGCGGCGGCCCAAGCGATCGAACAGCAGAAGAAGAAAATCGTCCAGAAGATAAAGTTTTTAAATATTAAGTGCAAAGGTGATTTTTATCTACAAAGAAACATTTTTAATTACCGTAAATGGTTTTTGCGGTGTCAATCGCGTTTGATATTTTAATTATCCCGAGTGCGTTGTTCTCGCTGTGTATCATAGGGCACCAAAGATATCCTTCCTTATTTTTAAACCTTTGTCCCTTTTTTTAAGTAATATTTTTTTCAACTATTATCGAAGACAGTGAGCATTCTTTCAATTTGCTTTTCTTTTGAAGTGGATTTCGATACATGAAATGTATTAACACGTCAACAAGACAATAGGCTGATTATTTTATTTCGTACCTGTAACCAGTGTTACGTTTTGTTATTTTATTCCGTGAATATTTCGTATAAATATATATTTTGTAAGATTTGATAAATTATTGTCAGACACAAATGAATTCTATAAATTAAAATGAACGAATAAAATGTGTCCTATTGTATTGAGCGTTACTTTCGAAAAAAAGGACCATTTGTATAAAATGTAGAGATACTAAAATGTACCGTGTAGTGTCCGTTGGCAAATCTTTGTACATTCTTCTCCATATAAAGGAGAGAGCGCCATTTATCGTCACAAGGAAAAATAGAAACGAAATATGTATTAAGCAGGCTAATCTTTAATCAGTACGTGTTTTATTTATAATTTTTTTTAAAGAGCGTAAAGTATCAATGTAGCTCAATCTTAGTCTTTGATCACAATTGTAACTCTAAATCATCAATACATTCATTGTTCATCTCATTTTTACACTCTGTGCTACACGTTCACCTTTTTTTATTTGTATTTTTTTTAATTATGTGCATACTTGAGTACTAAGTGTAATTATTATTTTCTATTATTCACTACGCCACAATCCATTTACGTAAGTCAATATTATCAGAGCTACTTGTTTTTTTTTTTTTTTTTTACTTTAAGATGAGCGAATAAGATCACTTTACACGTTTAAGCTTAAACTTGGTATTATTATACACGGTATGGCTTTACGAAAGTAAGGTCAAAAGAGAAAAAAAAAACAAGCGTGGGCCTTCCAAGCTCTGGTTAAGAGTGAAAATATGATAGTATAGAATAATTCTGTTAGACAGGATGCTGTGATGTTACTGTCAGGTCGAGTGTATGTGAATATATTATTTTCTACGAGCGATTATCATTTAGTGATAATTTGTTTATTTATAGAGCAAGATCAGTGTCGAGTGTAATGTCTGCAGCGAAAAATTCTTACAAGAATAATGTCACCTCAGTAATGAAATTCATGACATTCTTATTAATATTACAGTTAATTCTTTTTGCGAGCTGTAGCCCTTATACGTGTGTGTATACAAAACCTCAAGTAACTGGTGTAATTACTGTGTAATTGACCGTCCGTTGGAGCGATTGGAAAAAGAAAACCTTTTTCAATGAGAGAGGCCTTGTGTACGATACTTGATTAATTTTTTTATTCTGATTATATTATTATATAAAGAACGCAGTATCGAGCTAAATAAAGAGCTTACACTTGTTGAGTTTCAATTTGAAAATTCGGCAAAATATCTTTATTGAAATTGTATATTTAAATTTGCAAGAACGACACTTGTTTAGCTAAGAAAAACATAAGTTTTTACGCAAAGACATTTTCACTTTACTTGCAGATCTGCCTTACCTACTGTACTATGTATATAATACTAATTACATTCTAGAAATAAAAGATGTATATGCGAAGCAAAGTTAACGAGTTTCTTTTATTAATTATGCAACACATTTTTTATTAAAAAATCCAAATTTTAGTGTTTCTTTTTATTTTATTGAGTCAAGATTTCTCCTTAGTAATCGAATCGATCTCTAATATTAATTATATTTTAAATAAACTTATTTTTTAGTATTGGTATTTGAGGTCTTTTGACGAGTCTTTATTTAAAATATAATCATTGAATAATATATATATATATATATATCTCCATCATAAACTTGGAATATTTTAACATTTGAAAGGAAAAAAATAGCTTTGGATTAAATAATAATCGATTTATTTGAAACAAGTTTTTTCATTAAAATAGCTTTTTTAGTCACATATAAGCTTTAACATATTTAACTTACATAATTATATATTCTAACAATAAGTGATACTCTTAATAATTACAAGTAAGAAATGACATGTGATAAAATAATAAATAAAATGTACTTGGTTAGATACAGTACCTATTTTTCTTCCTGTATCCCTTTTCCAAAATTAAATGTAAATCTTGCGTGATACATAAAACTCTTCTTTAGTAAGTATAAATTATAAAAACTCGGTTAAATAAAATTTAAAAACGCAATAAAATACCTTTTATGTACACGATTAGACGAGTAAAAGATTGAAAATCAGAATGTCGAAGATAATATTAAAAAGAGGCTAAGTTTAGAAGCACTTTCGGTGAACGATGGACGGTCCGGACTCGTCGTACTCCTGCTTCGAGATCCACATCTGCTGGAAGGTAGAGAGCGAAGCCAGGATAGAGCCGCCGATCCATACGGAATACTTGCGCTCGGGCGGCGCGATGATTTTGATTTTCATGGTGGAAGGCGCGAGCGCTGTGATTTCCTTCTGCATGCGATCCGCGATGCCTGGGTACATCGTCGTGCCGCCCGACAGCACCGAGTTCGCGTAGAGATCCTTACGGATGTCGACGTCGCACTTCATTATGGAGTTGTACGTCGTCTCGTGGATGCCACTCGATTCCATGCCTAAGAAAGACGGCTGGAACATCGCTTCTGGGCAGCGGAAACGCTCGTTGCCGATTGTTATTACCTGCGGGTGTTTAATATTTTATTAATTTAAAAAACAAACTAAACGTTATAAAGAAACAGACCTGGCCATCGGGAAGTTCGTAGCTCTTCTCCAAAGCACTGGAGCCAGCAGCAGTGGCCATTTCTTGCTGGAAATCAAGGGCAACGTAGCAAAGCTTCTCCTTGATATCGCGCACGATTTCACGTTCAGCTGTCGTCGTGAAGGAGTAACCGCGTTCCGTGAGGATCTTCATCAGGTAATCCGTGAGGTCACGGCCAGCCAAGTCCAAACGCAGTATTGCATGTGGCAATGCATAGCCTTTGAAATGAAAAATTTTTTTCTTCAATAAAGAGGCGACTAGGATTTGAACGCGCCTTGATAATATATGTATATTTCTCGTTTATATGAATTTGGAAAAATTCCGAGCATGTATCCGGAGAACATACGGCTTGACAATCAGGTTAGAGATATTACGAACTAATATTCAATTGAAGCATATCGCAATGCATTTTAATGAAGGGATAATACAGTTTATATGTAAGTTATTCAAATATAATCAAACTTTGAAAATTTATAGGAAGCTGTTTAAATAAAACTTAAGTATTGAATAATTGCTAACAATCGCTCTTAAATCATTTTTAATTCCCTTTATTTTTACTTTCCGTTACTTCTAATTTATTTTTCTTTCAAAATTTAAATTTCTTTTCTTTCTTTCAAAAGTTTCTTTCAAAAGTTAAATTTTGCGGTGATTTACTTCGTAAACAAAGTATCATATTGCGTAATCTGCGTTATATTACTTAAAGAATCGATCATGGATTCCACGTAATTTAAACCAGCTTTAAATTACCTATCGATTGGTATATGATAAGTATCATAAATTCATAACTACGTATTTTGGTTGTCAATTTAACAGAACCTACATACGATATATTTGAGAACTTTAAAATACAGTATTATACGCGTATATACGTGTAATATACGTTCCCACCAATCCCACCACCCCACCAGACGATCGCCGAAAACTCAACAAGCGTATACGCCAGACGGGAATAGAGTATACGCAGTATGAAGCTGTGAATAAGGTGTTACAATACATACAATTTCTAGGTTAAAGTTATTGTCAAGACCAGCATACAAACAGACACGAATACTCATGCTGTTATTATTATTATAATTTAAATTAATTTAAATTCAACACCTTTTATTATGGATATTCTAAAAGCAGAAATTGCCAGAAAAAGGAAAGAATTGGAAGACAAAAATCTAATTGTAAGTAAACAAACATTTTTGTTAGCCTGAGAATTTATTGTTTTTAGTTTTTAATTTATAATTTTGATATTTTAGAGTGCAAATAAAAAGTACTTTAGGAAAGCAGACTTGCTTCAAACAGAGCATCAAGCACCAAACAGTACTAGCTCTAACTCTAAATTAGAAAATGCTAACAGTTCAGAGGATGGTGACAATTCAATTATTCAGGGCAATGCACCACCAAGGCCTGAGGTCATACGTAAGTTAAGAGAAAGAGGACACCCCATTTTACTTTTTGGTGAAACAGAGATAGATTCCTTCAAAAGACTAAGAAGATTTGAACTTCTTGAACCTGAGGTTAAGGTAACTATCAATTTTGTTTTTCTTAGTATTCCATAAAAGGAATGAAACTTTTATTATTTTCATTAAATTCATTATGTTAGACCTCTTAATTATTATTACTGAATTTTATTTTATTAGGGTCTGAGAAACGATTTTCAAGAAGCTATGGACCAAGTAGATCAAGCTTACCTTGACGAAATCTTAAAATCTTCAGACACTCAAGAACGAAAAAAAGGAGACGTTCATGTACCAAAAGAAGAAATAACATATGAGGACATTCAAGAAATGGCAGCTGATCTCGACAAGAATGACAGAGACAAAATTATGAATATAATAACTCAGTTCTTACAATTTTTATTGAAAATGTGGGGTGATGAACTGAACAGCAGACCTGGTTCTGAAAAAGTCAGCGCTAAGGGCAAAATGGACAGTGCAATTTACGCACAAACTCGAGAATACCTAAAACCACTTTTCAGAAAATTAAAAAATAAATCTCTCTCTGAAGACATTACCGACAGTCTGACAGAAATTGTCAAATACTTACTGGAAAGGAACTATATACTTGTAAGTTTCTTTTTACCATTAAGAATATTTTATTGTTTTTGTCAATTCAATTAAATTGTATAAAATTTTTAGGCAAGTGGATCATATCTTCAAATGGCAATCGGTAATTCACCTTGGCCCATTGGAGTAACTATGGTAGGTATTCACGCCCGTACAGGTCGAGAAAAGATCTTCTCAAAAAATGTGGCTCACGTTATGAATGACGAGACTCAACGCAAATATATTCAAGCTCTTAAAAGGCTAATGACTAAATGTCAAGAGTATTATCCCACAGATCCGTCACTTTGTGTAGAATACTCTTCAAAAAATAATGAATAATGAAGTTTAGACGAAAGTTGTCAAATGTAAGTGTAAATATAATTGTAAAATTATTGTAATAAAAGAAGTATTTATATTTTAAATAATTTTGAATTAAGTGATCTGATTAAACTTTTTGAATATAAGACAACGCATTTTGTCTATTTTTATCTTATTAGCGTAGGATTCAACGGTGTTTAAAGTTCATTATTGACACATAGTGATTATTTCTGTATCACTTGAGCTCAATTGACCATCCTTGAAGACAATTAACCAAAAATGGACAGATGTCAAGCACCAAGCCTTGATCATTTTCTTCATCCAAGATGTCATAAGTTTACTTTACTTTGTGATTAAACTTGTATGAAAAAATAAATTCATAATCTTTTCAAAATTAATATTATAAAATTCGTAAAAAGTTAAAATTTCATAGTCCAAGAGAGCTTTTCTATTTTAGAACTGTGTTAATGTGTTACACAAAAAAGTAATATAATGGAATAGTATCAAGCAAAATTACACAATTAGCGATCAAATATTTAGAGCGTGTCGAATGCTTGTTAAATTAAAATAAATAAAATTGCGCTTTAAACTTAATTAAGTACTGATTAGAGTATTATTCAAATTTAAATGGAAAATAAAGCACGCAAAGTAACATTAATTTAAAAAATGTAAATCAAAATACTTCTCACCGAAAAACGAGTGAAACTGTACATTACGATATCCTTCAAATATATACGATTTAATATTACCGAAAAAAAGAAAAAATTGATTCCGCCCCCCCCGTCGAAGACTGAACTCACCCTCGTAGATGGGCACGGTATGGGACACTCCGTCGCCGCTGTCGAGGACGATGCCGGTGGTCCTGCCGGAGGCGTAGAGCGAGAGCACGGCCTGGATGGCTACGTACATCGCCGGCGAGTTGAAGGTCTCGAACATGATCTGCGTCATCTTTTCGCGATTGGCCTTGGGGTTGAGGGGGGCCTCGGTGAGCAGGACCGGGTGCTCCTCGGGGGCGATGCGCAGCTCGTTGTAGAACGTGTGGTGCCAGATCTTCTCCATGTCGTCCCAGTTGGTGACGATGCCGTGCTCGATCGGGTACTTAACCGTCAGCACGCCCCGCTTCGACTGGGCCTCGTCGCCGACGTACGAGTCCTTCTGGCCCATGCCTACCATTATGCCCTGGAGAAGGTTTTCCACTTTATTCGGATCTCCTTTGCTTCGGTTATGCACTAACATTAATGTTTTTCATTTGGTTTTTGGTAATGTTTATTCATTAAGTCTCACACCTCTCTAAAGACCATTAAAAATTAAAAAATCTCTATAAATAAATAAAAGCGCTTTTCTATTTTTGCCTAAAAACTTTTTTTTTTACGTTCGACGTTAAATAAGGAAGCTGCGCAACCTAATTAAATATTATGCTCGCTTAATTAAAAGCAGATGAGAAGGAAGCTCATCATACTATTATTCAGAGCATGAGAACACGAATTAAAAATGAAAATGGATTCTACAGTGGAACATGCCAGTTCGGTAAGGCGCGGCGAATCCGTGCGTGCACTACTGTAATAGCAATTTATACGTGATTTGCTTGATAAAATCTCGAAGCAATTACGCTGTACTTTCTTGAGACGGAAGTGAATAATTAATTACGAAAAAAAGCCGTAGTCTTAAAAATTTAAGCCACACAGCGTATAAAGTAAAAATTAACTGTATAAGTTTAAATTTACAGTCTTTTTTTAATTCCTAATATCTTTCTTTTAATTACTTAAAAAGATTACATTCTAGGTAATAGTCTTAAAAACATAATAATCGATTGATTTTACAATCAGGCATACCTGATAGCGAGGCCTTCCAACGATGGACGGAAAGACAGCTCGTGGTGCATCATCGCCAGCAAAGCCGGCTTTGCACATACCGGATCCATTGTCCACTACCAAAGCTGCTACGTCGTCGTCGCACATTTTCGATATTAAAGCTAAAATTTTAATCGACTCGTTTTTAAATGGGATCCCTTGATAAGGTGAAAGATTAGACGAAAGCAGTCAAAAAAAAAAAAAAAAAAAAAAAATTGCAAGTAGAATTTTAACTGCAGGAGTTGCTTGAATTTATTTTAAAAGAGTACTTTATCAAAAACGTTCTCATATTTCAGCTAATACTTAAGACACGCACTTGCAAATTTCGAACACTATTTTCTAAAATTTAAAGTATACAATAATCGATAAAATCTTATAGCATATGTCCTGATATCTAGAGACTCAGAGTAATTTTTGATAAAGCACTTATATCGAGCACAAATCCAGCACAGGCACTGAGGGAACTTACGGGTATCTCGTACAGTAACACAAATGACTAGAGAGCGAGTAAAAAAAAGCGGGTAACGACTTGTACGAGCGGCGAACGCGGACCTGAGCGCAGATAGACGAGGATCGGGCGCGTGGCGGCCGGTCAGCTTATATATACCGCAGCCCCCCTCCTATCCAGGATCGAGTCCGAGAGCTATGGGCATATCGGCTTTGATCCGGCCGATTTTCGCCTTTTCCGGGGGCGAGGCGCCATAACTTGGGAGGCTGAGGTCGCCGGGCGACCTTCGCGACCTTAGAAATCCTCGCTGGATTATTGAATGTATATGCCCTCCTTTTTGCCGGTTTTGGTAGATTTCAAGGAGTTGCTAATGAGTGTATTTTCATTTAGTGATCGAGGGGAGGGACGAGACTGAGCATTGATGCGAATTTTAGCAGCTGTCGTCAGAATTTTTATAGCCAAAACTATTAAGCTCTTTATTCGATAGGATTCTTTAATAATTAATTAATTGCCTAAACTTTTGAACAATTGTCTTAATACTGTTGTCGATGTAATACAATTAAAGAACATAATAAAGTAAAGTACAACCGATTATGATGACAGACTTAATGTCTAGCAATGGAGCAGTTAGAAAAGTATCACGTATTTATGAAATAGAAGGACGTCTGAGGCTAATAACAGATTTGATATCAAACTATTGATATAATTTGTCGAATGGAAAGGCGATCTGGTGTTTCAGTTTGCCTTATAAGGAGCGACATTGCAGTTATCTTTACGGAAGAAAATGATTCACATCATGCGATCTCGCCTCAACGTCATATCAAGGATTTAGGGATTTGGTCTGGATCTAAAAATGTTTCTGTGAATTTTTTTTTTACAAAAATAGATTCAATACTACTCGGAAAATTTCGAAATTAATCGTACATTTTCAATCTTCGCTAAATAAAATGTACAATTATCATACCGTAATAAAGGTTTATCTTTCTTGTCCATCCCTGTGTAATAATTTATACTACATCCACTAATTAGCGCATTTTCCAGCTTTCTCGTCCAGCTGAAAATCTCGAAACAAACCGAATCAGCTTCCACTCGCCGATCCGACCTCCCTTATCAGAAGCGCATCGAACGAGCAACGTCCGAGCAGACCGAGATTTCGGAGCGCGGCTCGATACATCGTCGGAGGCATCGTCCGGCGCGCATAATCGGAGGTGCTAACTCGCCCGGCCGCAAGCAGAGCGTGGCTTTTCCGCGCGCGTGAATCGGAGCCACCCGCCGCTTTTTTTCTTTTTTCGCGCGCGCGCGCGCGCGCGAGGAAAGTTTCTCTCTCTCTCCTTCGCCGTACGCGGAGAAAACTCGGCGCGAGCGAGGAGAGAGACTCGCCGGTTTCGAAGGTCGGAGGATGATTCGGGCGAGGATGATTTGTTATATGAGTTTGATGGAGCCAGGATTGGGAGCTAGTTTTTTATGGATTTCGTTCAACTTAGTTTCAATTTACCAATGGGAATTTATATCTTTTGTGTACAATATTCTAAAATATATTAGTTTATTTTAAGCTGCGTAACGGACTAGTTTTTAAATCTGCAAATCAATTTTTAAAGAAGCCATTATTTAAAAGAAAAATTAGAAAACTCTATCTTCGCATATAAAGGTTAATTGCAAGCAATTGAGATAAGTGTATTTTATAAACTTTCATCGCTGCATTATAAATACTTGTAAATGCCAAAAATTTCAATTATTAAAGCATGTTTCTATTAGAGAAAGTGCAACTTTTATAGCTCACTATTGAATGACGGCAGAAAAGAAATTATAGCGTGAATTAAAAATGCTTCTTCAGTCATGCAAGCTTTAATTAAATCAATTAATTCGAATCGTGAAAGACGTATGATGATGTCGAAAACTACATCACGGATGTACAGAACGTGCTATGCATAAATAATTATTGTAGAAAATTGCAGGAAGTTATATTCAAAAGGACAAAAATAAAACATCGCAACAAGAATTAAAGGAATAAGGTTTATTTTTGAACACATTATTTGGTATCAATTCTTATTGTCCACAAATCCTTTGATTGTTTGCAAAATCAGATTAAGGTATAGATTCAAATTTAAACAATGGAATAAGATAAGTGTACGCAATTAGTAATTGAATAAGACGTAATAACGTTTAATATAATTTATAAAATCTTGTAAAGATTCTCTCGGTATAAAGATTTCCTTTAATTATCATTGTCTACGAGTACTTTGTTTGCTAAATATTTTGCAAATGCATTTATTTTCTGTACTGCGGAGCGCAAAATTAGCAGCGCCGGTATACTTTCATTTTAGGTTCACGTTCATATTATTCGTATGTTAAAAAAAATAAATTAATTGCCTATAAAAAGGAAAGTTACAGTTATTTATGGCCTCTCGCGGCGAATTTTACATTTTAGAAAAAGTACGTGTGTTTAACAATAAATGTACCAATTTAATTGACGCGCCGAGTCTTTCATTTTCATCTCGAATGCATGCATATTCTCGAAAGTATAATATAATAAAGCTTTTGGACTCGGAGTAAGCGACGGTGTTTATCGAGTCAGGGTGGATGAAATTGTTTCGACCGTTTATAGTTTTTGTCGCAATTAGGTGGCTTTTTATGTTACCGCTGCCTTTGAGAATGGGTTAATTCCGTTTCCAGATCGTGACCTTAATCTTGACCCGAATCCGCGGCTCGTCGCCTTTTGCGCGCGGAAATGTGTATTCCTGAATCGTGACTGTAAAAGAAGTGTACAGTCCACTTAAGTGGCTTCAAATTTCTCAAGTAAAGAGATATCTTTTTTTGCAGTGATCCTATAAAAGATGCATTAATTATTATAGTGAAAATTCGCGTTTCAAATTTAGCAACAAAACTTTATTAAAAACTTATTGAAAATTAAATAACTAAACAATTGCGACAACAATTTTACATCCACTTATTATCCAAGCAAATAAGGATTGCAGTCGCACCGAAGGTTATGACGCGATCGCGCGACCTTTTGGGCGAAATCGGCAAGGCGCTCTTATTTTAAAAGTGTCAGGCTAAAAAAAAAGCGCGGAAATTTTGTGGTGAAAATTTTTTCTCTTTCTCTTTACTTAATCGAGATAGATAAAATGGATCGAGATTTATAACTTTTAAATGATCTGCCTTATTGAAATAGTTAGAAGTATTTGGGTTATTTAATTTATGAAAATTCAGTTACAAAAATGAGTAACAGAAGTTATAATATTATATATTCTCTGTAACAT
The DNA here is from genome assembly GCA_900474385.1 of Ormyrus pomaceus. Classification (NCBI taxonomy): domain Eukaryota; kingdom Metazoa; phylum Arthropoda; class Insecta; order Hymenoptera; family Ormyridae; genus Ormyrus; species Ormyrus pomaceus. Next base: position 47,872 of record UCOM01000985.1, read on the forward strand.
TATTGCCAAAAATGGTAAAACTTTCGGAGTACGTTATAGTACCATTGGACACGTGCTGTTCTTGATTGGATTATAAATTATTTGGTTTTATTTGAAAACTGGGGTATTTAGATTAAAGAGGTAAAATAATTGAATTGAAAATGAAATAAAAATATGTTTCACGGACAAATCAATCGAATGCAATCAAGCTAACTCGTAATTGCGACATGAAAAGTCCGTCAGTAAGTAATTAACAATAGGTATTGATGGATCTAAAAAGTGTTTTACGCAATCTCTTTCAATTCTTTTCAACTTAATTCGGTTTCCGGGAACAGTCACTAACGGATAAATTAGGAAATTTTAAACAGGTAGTGAAGAAGAAAGCCGTGAAGTTCCATCATTAATACAGTTTTAATCAGATTCATCTGCGATACGCACGTGTGATAATTACTTTTTATATTTTGTTTGTTATTCATGTAGAAGTGAACATAAACTGAACTGGACTTGAATAAACCGAATGCAGCATACTCGCTTGAAGAGAAATTTGCTCATACTTTGAATAAACATTTTTTTGTGTTCACTTTGAAATTTTACACTTTTTTAATTTATAAAGAAAAATATATCCCTTAAAAAGTAGATTCATGAGCAGAGCAATTTCATGCTCCAAATAAATTTTGAACTTTGCTTTATCATACAAAAATTTATGCAACATATATTTATACTTTGGTCAATTTTTAGTGATGACTTCCTTATTATTTTTTGTAAAGTACTATATTTTTGTACAAAAAATGCATTAATTGTAATTTTAATGTTCTTTTTTATCTTAATTATTAAATTGCCACCCCTAGAAATCTTTTTTTATTATTTCGTTAGTACATTCCCCGAAACATATTTTCCGATTTCTTTTCTAAATTGAAAGAATTTTCAAAAATCCTAATCAGAAAGAAGGTACGGATTGGTCAGCATTTTTGCGGGAGTAATCTTGCCTTATTCGGAAGAAGGCGAGGGAGCGCTCATCGTTCCGGAGCGCGCACAGCCAAGTCCGCTCTGTGTATTACATTCCTTAATTAACTGCCTGGCTAATGGTATTAATTAGACTGTGAAACAAACCGCCGCCTTGAGATAACGATACGTATGGATAAAACGTGGTTCCTTCGGTTTCGTTATTCATGTTGATTTTCCAGATATTTAATTGCTCAAAGCAGTGGATTCAAGGTAGAATGATGGCGATGTTTTATTTTGGTATTATGATTGTTTATTTTCAATATTTTAGACATAAAATAAAAAAATTAGATTTTTTTACAAAAATTGTATACATTTATATTGCGGTTGATCGATTGTATATTAAGACAATTTTTTAAAGATCGCCAGAATTCTATGGCAAATCTTTATTAAAGATACATAAAGGCAAAGAGAAAAACTTCACAGAAGTTCATATACATGCTAAAATATAAACATTTAACATTTTTGTGCTATATTCTTGTTTATGCATGTTGTACTTTTGAACAATAGATCTTTTTACAGTAATATTTTAGAATACTTAATTGCTTCAAATATTATTTTAATAAAGCATCCTAATTTTTATTCGATTTTGAAATATATACACATACTTATAATATCTAACAACTCTGAACATTCATACTTGGCATTATAACGCATTTAACTTTTTATATCGTAAAAAGTTACATAGCATTCATTCTTTAAAACTCTTTTAATATAATTCTGATTTAAATTTTATTCATTTCTTATTACGTTCTTTAATGCAAGCTTGCATTTAGAGTTTTTGAATGAGGTTTTTGTAAAGAATAAGTCACATTGCCACATCTTCGATTTACTTTTTTTAAAAAATCATTTGGCGAGAGAGATTTTAATGTAATAACTCTTCTCTTTAGGTATATATTGACATCAATTTCTAAGTGTAGCACGTCAGAAAATGTAATAGAATGAAAAAAATCTAACTTTATTTATCCCACAGGCCAAGTTCCTTCATTTTTGTCTGGAAGAATTTTTCTAACGAATTCGCACATGCATAATACTGTGTATCTGGTCCATTGTAAAGTCGACAGTTGGTGATGATACGTGTCATATCGGCTATAAATAATCGACGTGTTACATAGTATCTCGCTTTTAAACGTTCTCCCATCGTCTTCAAATCTATTGAGAAAAACAATTAAAATTATCAAAATGTTTTGAAAATATTTCACTTAAAAGACGAAAATAATAAAAACATCGATATTTACCCATTGGATATTTAATATGATCATAGTAGTCAGGTACTTCATTTTTGTCTACAGGTTTGTTGAAAGGCCAAGTGAATGGTTGATTTTTCAAACTTGTCAAGACACTTTTAAGTGAATTATATAACGAATCGGTGACATCCAGACAAGCCTCCATAGGCTCAGGGGCCTGTGAACCTTTTGCCACACCTCGTGTTCTTGTCTGCGCACTGCCTTTCCAACCAGTTTCTCTGATACCGGGAATAGATTCCACAGGGATTCCTCTAACACCCTCTTTAAAACACGTCAATCCTGGATGGATTTTTTGAATCTCCTGCTGGCGTTGATAGATCAGTTGCTTAACGATTTCCTTTTGCTTGCGTACGACAGTGGTGAATTCGGTGTAAACGATTTTGGCATTAAGTTCGCAGTGCATTAGCATTGCTCCTTCATAATCTTTTATGTACCCCTAAAAATTTGGAATAAAATTAATTTTCAAATATGTTTTAATACAAAATATTACAATTGTCTTATTATTTTCCAAGCCAATACCTGAAACGTTGTACGAGGCAATTTAATATCTTTGCTAAATCCTTGTTTTTTGAAATAACCAATAGCAAATTCGTCTGCAAATGTTAGGAAGTGAAGAATGTTGTGCTTGATATGATAGTCTTTGAGCATATTCATCAAGTGAGTACCGTAACCCTTAACTTGCTGTTCAGATGTCATGGCACAAAAAACAATTTCAGTAAAACCCTGACTTGGGAACATTCGGAAACAAATTCCGCCAATTGGTCGTCCGTCCTTTATAAGAGCCAGAGTTTTGTGCTTTCTAAAGTAGGAAAAATAATAAAATTTTTAAATCAAATATTATTGATCTTCGAATAAATTTTTATGATAACAAAAGTACTTACGGATCAAAAACTAATTGTGAAATATACTCCATTGGCATCCTAGTTAACTGATGACTAAAAACATTATGAAGTCCAATAAGCCAAAGCATAGTTTGCTTTGATACGGGACGGGTCAAACTATTTCCAACAATATGAAATTCGATAATTTTTCGACTTTCTTCCAATTTTGGAGTCTCATCTCTAGGTGCATTAGGTGGGAAAATTGCATCTAATCCAAACATGTAATTTGGATCTTTAATGGTTGCTATAATTTTCATGACAGTATCTTCTGATAAGTCCTCAAAAACTTCTTCAGTTTTTCTTTTCTTGACATCAGTTCTTAATGTTTCTGTATTAGCTCTCTTGCCTTGAATTTTCTTTACACCAGGACTAAGATTAATCGTTGTAAAATTATCCTTCTCATTAGGAGCTACAGTAACCTTTTCAAATTCTCCTGTTGGTCTGCGAGTTGGTACTGATTTATTAACTGCTTCTGTAGCTGTTTGTAGATGTGAAGGTAAAACTTGTTTAAATTCCGGATCCCAAATAGGAGAATTTTCTGAATAAATTTCTGCCTCAAGCATTGATAAAAATCTAAAAATAAGAATGAATATTAATAATGAAAACTAAATTAAACTGAAAGTTTATTAACTAGTAAACAAGTTATAAAAAACAGAACTCAAAAATTGGATTATTAAATTTTTAAAATAGCTTTAAGTATTACACTAAGCATATGTACAATTAAACTTTCGTTTTACTTTTATAGGAATTGCAGTATGACCTATTGTAAAGTAGGTTTCAACTGTTGTAATTTTATACTAGTTTCAATAAATAAATAATCAGAAAACTGTGTTTTGTACTTACTTCGGAAAATGATTTAAAACGAGAATTCGTTTTTCAGCTGACATTCTATCTTTTTCACTATGGCATTTGTCCATTAATTGTTTACAAACTGATTTAAAGACTGCTTGCAATAGAGTTCTGCCAAAGACAAGAGTTGTGTCATAATGAGGTAGAGAATCACAAAATGCAGGAACGTGACAAAATACCAGCCATCGAGTATAATTAATTTTATAAGCAGGAGCTTCATCTGCATTCACTGCTATCTTTCTAGCACTTGGTGTTTCAAAATTCCAATGGTTTAAACAATGTAAAAACATTTTTGCCAAATCATACATTGATTGCCAATCACGCTGAGTCAAATGTCCAAATTTATAAACAACAAAATTTGTAATTGCCTTTGATATACTTGGTTTTTCAAAAGGTGGTTGCCCTAAGGGTCCTTCTACTGTAGGCTTTGACATTGACAAAATACTCTTTCTCAAAAGTTTAAATAAGAAATAATACACTCTTTTGGTATCTGGATCTTCTTCTCTATGCATACCCATAAAAATGTTGTCTACATCAACAACCATTCCTAATAGTTTATTAATCATTTCCTCATTTTGTGAAAGTAAGTGTGATATATGATTTTGTAAAGTGTGACTACAACTTCTACAAGGGTCATGAAATGTGGCCATTGGCTGAGTATCATTATTTTTAGGAGACTTTGCAAGTGATTGCACATGCTTCCAGCCATTGCACTTACATTCCTCAAATTGGCAAGCACTGTAGTTTGCAAGTTTCAGTAATTTTTTTACTTGTGGTAAGTTAAAAACTTGTTGTTTACGCTGCTGAATGCGCTGTAGATTATTCTGTCTACTTGCTTGATCTGGTCTTGGAGCACTTATATCTCCATTGCTTGTTATCCCTGTAGATGTGCTGGATACAGATTGCCCTGCACTTTCTGCAGGAATATTTGAAGGCAGCCCATTGGCTTCTTCTGCTGACATCTTTATAAACTAAAAAATATTATCTTCAATTTAATACAAACTTTTTTTTAAGTAAAATATTTTTAGGCAATGAACAATAAATTATTGTTCATTGTCTATATTTTTTCTAATTTTAGTTCAATTTTAATTATAAATTTCAATATTAAATTTACTATAACCTAATATAAAAAAAAAAATTCTTCAAATAATCTCTTGTTAAAGATAATAATTGTTCATTAGTTAAACATCTATGTCCAGTTTTATCAAAAAGTTCATTTTGAAACAATAGCAGAAAAAAACTTTGAGATTTATTAGTTTTGTTAAAAGCATAATTCAACTAAGGAAAGTTTGAAGTAAAAATAAATTTTATAAAAAAAATGAATACTTACTTTATCTTATTTTGTCCTTACTTTCAAATCTTTTATCACTAAAAACTTTCACTAAAATACAAATACGCTGTTTATAATAGCTCCTTAGTACTTGAAACCAAGCAAAGTGACAACAAGATGTTCATTACCAATTACACCAACGCCTCTAAAGTTAAGCTAGGTCGACCATGGATAAGTCTATTCGATTGCCCGCCGAGGAGTTTCTCATATACATCATGCGATGTCGCTATACATCAGTCGCAGCTCTTTTTGTGACCGGTAGGCACTCGCCGTCCGGACATATAATCTATAAAAAAAAACAATGAAAATATAATTGTTATAGTTTTTTTTAGTAAACTTTCCAAACCTTTAAATAAAACAATTAAAAAGTTAGTAAACATGCTAGCATCATGGCGGATGCAGCGGCTCGACAACTTCAATACGAATATAAAGCGATAATTAGTTTTAAACCTACTTTTAAAACTATTTGTAGTTAGATTTTATCTTGCATTTATGTATTACTTGTAAAAAGTCATATTATATTTTTTATATTTTTGTTAATATATTTTTACGTGGAATTTCGTGAATAGGTTATGTTCTAACCGATATTTTTTGAAATTTGAAATTTTCAATGTGATAACCGTTATTTTCAGAATTCAAATCTTGTTCTTCAAGCTAATGTTCGTTTGATAGAAAGAAGAAGCAGAGATGAGGCTACAGGTGAAGTTATGTCCCTTGTGGGAAAACTTGATGGCACCAGAATT
>UCOM01000986.1:0-53660 GCA_900474385.1 Ormyrus pomaceus
ACGTTTCATTTAAGTTAGAAAACTGGCTATGAAAAATAGATATTTTCTCGGTATGTTTTTTTAAAATACCGAATAAATAGGTATTAAATGTTTTTCATTTCCACCAGGGTGGTAACCGTTTTTTTGGTTTTTTGAAAAAAATAGAGAAACTGATGAATGAACAAATTTTTTCGAGTTGACTTAAAAAGTTAATTTGCATTCTTTCAACGCATAATACGTAGCGTTTGCGTTTCCCATATATGCTAATATATATATCACATTGCATAGGAGTGTATGTATTTAACTTGTTCATAAACGAATAACGAAATACAGGAAACAATCATAAAATATTTTTTATGAAAACTCTTATGTATTTTAAATAATAATTTTGTTATAAAAATTTTAGACTTTTAAAATTATATTTAGCACACGATGAAAATTAATCTTTTGGTTATAAAATTTCCCAAAGATTAAAAGTCAGTAAATGAAATCATTTTATTTTTTTCCCTTACAGAAATAGTAAAAATAAATATTTCTTGTTCCAAAAAACTTGCACACTTTAACTGTAACCACAGCTTTTTTCACGGAATCCCCATCACTCTTTGTATGTACATCACTTTGGAATGTCTATGATTTCATCCAAGTATTAATTTTATAACTATTGTTACTATATTAAAAAATATTAAAGGAACTGAAACAAAAAAAAATTTATATTAAAATTGATAAAATAATATTTTTTAAATTTAGCAATGATTCAATTTTTTACTTACTTCTAACAACTGTACGAATGGATCTCAGTAAATTCAAAATTTGCGACTTTACACTTGGAGGTTCCCCAAAGCCTTGAATGTTTTGATTTGCACCCCACCCATCTAAAATAAATCATTTTACTATATGAAATATTATTATCAAATATATATATTACCAGTTATTGTTATTATAAAGATAAATTTTAGTATTTTGGTTAAAAAACTAATAGTTTATTTATAAATTTGATTAATAGATTTGAAAACGAAAATCATAATTAAAAACAATAATGGACTTTATTAACATAAAGAGGTTTGGAGTCATAAAACTTGTATAAAATATTACAATAAAATACTAGTTAAAATGCAAGTAATATAATTTATCCAGTTGTTACTTTATTATTTTATTTAAATAATTAGTAAATTCGAAATAACTAAAACAATAACATAACCTCTGAATTGCATAAATTTGTAAATGTACATCTAAATTTGCCTTATATATTATAAAACATATTACATACAGTATTATTTACTTACATTTCATAAGAAATCGTTCTTCATGCAAAACACAAGCAGCATTTAATATTAAAAGAGTAGCTTCGTAGAGGGTCCACAGTGTAAAAGCCATGGTGGCACATATACATATATACGTCAAGTACAATGCTTAATATTCTCTTGATTGGTGTTACCAACTTAAGTTTAATTTGGCGCCAAAACAGCTTAATTTTTAAAAAATTCAGGATTTTATTCGAACTATTGGAGTGTACTAAAATTCATAGTTTTAAATACAAATTAAAAACAACTTAATTAACATAAATATATGAAAATATTTAAGAATGAATCACAAATTCAGTTCGGTTATAGTCTTATAGTGACACGACAAAACCGAGCTGACGGTCACAGAACAGTTGTTCGACCGTCAGGCAATGTTGCGCGAGAATCAAACGCGAACTAACCTAGAAAATTCAAAAATTCGAAAACCGGAGCCGGTTTCGACGTTCGATCTCGGAACCTCTCGCGAGACCACATAAACACAAGTATTCGCGCGGCGATAGCTTGCAAGCCAAATCGAATTTTTTTTTGCCCCTCAACGGTTCCAGAGAGCACGGAGAGCGAAAAATTTTCCGCCCAGTTTCTGTTTACGTTTTTGCGCGACTTCTCTCTGTCTCTCTTGCTCCGCCTCGTGAATTTCCTACTTCGTTCAAACGAAGAAGGCCTCGCACGAGATAGAGAGACAAGAGGGAGAGGAAAGAAACGTAATATATTATAAATATTCAGCCGGGGTGTACCGAAGCGTCATGGAAATCACGAAACCGAACGGCCGATAATTTGCGCTAGGAGGACCCGCATTTTTCGCGGAAATGGCGACTGTTTAATTCATCCTTCGTATTTATACTCACTCCAGGTAATTGTTTGCCGTACTTATCTCATTACCGTGCACCCAATGTAAACAGCGCTTTTTCTGCATACTTTTCTCCTGGCTTTTGTTTACGCTAATTCGATTTTCCTGTTCTTTGCTTTACGCTTCTAACCTAACTTTTATGCCAATTAATGACCAAATAAATGGTGTTTAAATTATTTTAGGATTTTGATATTTCATTTATTACTTAAATTTCTAGGATTCGCATATTTGTTTACCTTTTTCGTCACTATAATTTGTAATATGCCTATGAAATGAACTATTTAAACTATTGAAATAAATAAAATCAAAGTTCTAAATAAGTATTTAGAATTTAATCTAATTTTTGTTTACTTTCTAATATAAATTGTATACCATATTTAAATCCATACTTGGAATAATATTTTAATTAAAAAAAAAGAACTGATTGTTCAGAATATTGAACAAATATTTTGTTATTTACCAAGTAACTAAAAATTTTCTTTAATTTTTTTTTTTCTTTAATTTTTTGCAGGAAATCATTGGACCTAAGTCAAATAATATGTCTATCAGTAATTTAAAGTTTATTAATATTTTCAATAATAAGATAGTCAAATTGTTATAGAAAAGTAGACAAACACAATGATTTTCTTTTCCCTTTCTTTTGACTAGTTACATTTAAGTGTAGTAGGAACCAAAAGTCTCCTTGCTTAGTAATCTCTTTAATAATTAAAAGCTTCAATAATCACTAAAGCTTAACTATGTATCAGTCTACTTTTTCACCTCACGCAATGGTGCATGTAGTGGGTGGTTACCAAGCAAACGGACAATTAGTTTCTCTACAAAATCATGCATTTTACACAAGTAGTCCGACTAATGTGCATCAAGAATTCATTCAATATAATCGCAATGCTTCAAATCATAATAGACAACGTGTAGCCCAGGTATATTAACAAAATTGTTGTAATAAATTTTTTATTAAATTATCCTTTGTGACTTAAGATCATTATCATTAACAATCTTTTTGTTATTAATAGAAATGTTGTTTTAATAATAACAGTTCTAAAAATTTTAATGTCACAAAGGATCCCTTAATTGCTAGCATTAAAAGAAAAAATCTTTTTTACAGCAAGGGTCATATCCGCTTGAATTATTGCGTTTTAATGTAGAAGGTCAAAATGCTACTTATGGTATACACACTGTTGCAACTCCTACAAATTGGTCACAAAGTTTGAATTCACCAAACAGGCCAGTCACTCCACAGCGGATAAACAGTACAAATAATTTGTCTATTACACCAGTACAAACGCGAATGAATTATAGGCCTATGAGTGCAGGATCTATGAATAAAAAGAATGTGTGGAGCAACAATAACAATAATAATAACAAATTAGGCAAAAGGCCCTCATATCAAAGTTTGCCATTACTTCGAGAATCATGCAACAACAGCGACAGTGGTTTCAGTTCTCGATCACCAACACCAAATAAATATTACAAGGGTGGTGGTAGTCAGACAGAAAGTTCTGACGAAAGAGACTCTATACCTTCAGTGTCAGAAACAAGGTTACTAAACTTATTTTATATAATATTTTTCTACAATTAATTCATATTTTGACATTTATATAGGAACAAGAGTAATACGAGGGGGAACTTGGTCACAAGCTTATCAACTGGTAATTTATATCAAGATCAAAAAAAATTGAATGAATTCACAGAAATGACACCACGAACATCGATTCAAAATTATCAAATTCAAAATAGAAGAAAATATCCCTCAGGTACATTTTTTTTTTAAATTTAATTTAAGACTTTTCATTTCATTTCAAATAATTATAGCAAGAAGTAGCCCATCAACGCAGAGAATTCAGAGGGGAAAAAAGTTTACAGGAGCTATTTTATCAGAAATCAATGTCTGCCAAAAGTATTATTATAGTCCTGCAGATAGATTTCTTGAAAGGTCACATTTAATACAGGTGAAGCAAAAGCCAAATAATTTATTAACTGGCTCTGTCTATGATAAATTATCAAAAGCAATATGGGAAAAATTTGAGCAAAATCAATTGACTCAAAGTACTTTTTGTCATAAAATGTATTTATGGAGGTATCTTTTTTTTTATATTAAGGTAAATATTACTAATGTTTGTTTTTTATTTCCAATTGTTTTTTGAAGTTAGAATTCTAATTCATTCAAAATTATAGAAAATATATTTTTTTTAATGCTTAAAATTTAATAACTATTTGAAATATTTTAGGCACGGTTTCCCCAATATGGGTTATTTATGGTGGGTTCTACATTAAATGGTTTTGGATCAAACGTAAGTGATGTTGATATGTGTCTTTTTGTTAGAGACGCAACGATTGATCAAAGATATGAAGCTATTTATCGACTGGGGCAGATCATGTCCTGTCTTAAAAGAAGTGGTAAGGAAAAGTTATGCCCATTACTCTTAATAAATCTACTAGTTAAAAATTGAAAATGTTATAATTTGTTTTAGACTTTATCAATCACACAGAACTAATACAAGCTAAAGTACCTATTCTAAAAATTCGGGACAATGTATACAACTTAGATGTTGATTTGAATTACAACAATGTAGTTGGTATACGCAACACTCACTTATTACACTGCTATTCTCGAAGTAAGATGATTTTTATAACTAAAAATGTTTTTTGTACACATTGTTCTTAATTAATTTAATGAAATCTTTAGTCGATTGGAGGGTCCGACCTTTAGTTCTTGTCGTGAAAATGTGGGCGCAATGTCAAAATATCAACAATGCAAGGCATATGACTATATCAAGCTATTCATTAGTTCTCATGGTGATCCATTTTTTGCAATGTAAATAGTCCTGCATTATTAATCCAATTGTATTTTGAAAAAAAAATATTCTATTTGATTTTATTGAAAAAGCCATTTTGTTCATGTTTCAAACATTTCAAACATATTTTTTAGGTGGAGTAACCCCTGCTGTATTACCTTGCTTGCACAGTTTGTTCAAGAGTAAGTTCCATCCACTGTCTGATATTCACAGCATTGATATTCACGAAGACTTAAACATCCCGAACAATGTATTGCAACCGCGCAATATGCAAACGCTTGGAGAACTTTTAATAGAGTTTTTCAAGTATTATGATTCGTTTGAGTAAGGTTTAATTGCTAAATAAATTTTATTATATGAAATACTGTTCTATATAATATTCTTTTTGATTTTAGTTACGATCAATTCGCAATCTCAGTTCGCGTAGCTGGAAAGATTCCTATTGAAACTTGCAGATATGTACGATCGTTTAAAAACGACCCGCATCAGTGGAAGTTTCTTTGCATAGAGGGTAACTAAATTGTAAACAATCACTTCAAACTAAGTTTTAAACTAAATTGTACAATTAATATTATCTTTTAGAACCATTTGACTTCACAAACACAGCTAGATCTGTTTATGATCCAATGGTATTTCAAATAATTAAAGAAACTTTTAAGCAAACTTATCAACGATTGAAGAAGAGTAACAACCTAAGTAGTATCTTCACAAAATTGGATAACAATCTGTGATTGCATAATCTTTCTACCACACGAATGTGGTGCTGGGGATTATAGAGTATTTAGGTAGAAAACGTTTAATTATTTTGTATAAAACTACTTTGAGAAGAAGCTTAAGAAAGGAAACTCTTAAAAAAAGGATGGCTAGAAAAAAAGAGTCAATTATTGTTGCATCGTGTGTTATATATATGGGACCAGTTTTCCACGTTCAGGAGTTTATTTTGTTATACTTTATATTTACACTATTATCGATGAATTTTTGCGAGAAACAATTATTTTGCCGAATTTATAAACATACACTTAAATACAACGTATAATCATCGAAAGCGGCTTTTTAAAGAAAAGCTTACACGTAGTAGTGCAATAAGGCATCTTGAGAAGGTTGAATTTATGCTGAGGGAGCTTAAGTCTGTCAATACAATGGTGACTAATCGAGTACATTTAACTCTTTTAGTAAATGTGAAATAGTTAAAAAAATGCAAATATATTTCACCAATCGCAGTTTCGGTTCAAAAGTAGTCAAGTACTATTAAAGTAAAAGCGGACATCAACTCAGAAGTGTATCATATAGAAAATATTAACTAGGTGCTTTAAAGTTTGATCAAAAAATTAATATTTTTTGTATAATTAAAGGTCAAACGCACTTATTTAAAACTCATTGTTTCTTTAATGGGTATTTTGACTTTAGATTTGTAATTATTTAAAAACAAAAGTTTAAAAAAAAATTTAAAAAAGTTTTTTGAAAACAAAATTTAAAATTGATAAAAATACAAAAAAATTTAACATGTAGATCTTAAACGTACTTTTCGTACAAATTATACAAGTGATCAAAGTATTACTTAAATATTATTTGATGATAGTACAGCACTGAAATTCATAATTTATATTCGAAGTTTTCTTCTATAAAAAAAATTCATAAAAAGTATAAAAAAAATATAAAAAGTATTTTTGGCAAACGTTTAAAAATTTAATTACATAAAGAAAATTATTATAAGTCATCAAATATTTATTTTCAGAGTTTGTTTAAGAACTTTATTTGAAAATTAATTTAAATTTCAATGCTAAACAATATTTAGCTGCAGTAAAACTAACATCTGAGCTAACTTATACTATAAAATCTTGTATAAGTTGCTTCAATAAAATTATTAGTGACTGATATATTTTTGATTAAAAATCTTTTTTAATATCAGTTATCTAATTATTTTCATTGATGATATTAAAAGAAGTTTACACATTATTACTGGATTGTTGAATTGTGGAAATAAATTTAAGAATTGTATTAGTGATCGTACTCATTTTAGCTTTATAAGTCTTGATTTTCTAAAAAAAACATTCATTTCTCTTTGTTTTAAAGTATTTGCATAATTATACTCGCATACATCTTTTAAATTCCTTCATAAATTCATAAATTAAATTAATTTAAAATTAGTATTAGGTAAAATATTCAAAATTCTAATTTATGCACATTTCAACAATCCAGTTTAACATATGCCCTTATATGCAAAGATTCAAAAACACAATTTTTGTATCTTATTATTATAAGGGATAACTCTCAATTCCAACAAGAGAGGAAAAATAACTCAATTACCTGCGTGACAAAGATATTTATTACATTTATTATCATAAAGTGTGCTCGAAAATATTTGTATAAATTAAATTTGTTTTCTAAAATAATAGTGAAAGCCATACCTTTGTCACTCTAACAGGTGCCTTTATCTTGTTATAAAATAATCTTATTTTCTTACAAAGGGCTAGCTTATAATAATGTAATTAAAAAAATAATCTGTGATTAAAGTGCCATACTTTAAAATTAAAAATCTTCTCTAGTAAAAATAGTTTAGCTTTTAGTTGTAATGGAAAACCGTATAGAAGCCCTTTCTTAATTATGATAAAACTGGTGAAATTTTGTTCAAATGTAAATTATTCTATAATCATGTTACGAAATTTAAATCACAACACATATTTCAGATAAAACAATGTAACGCAACTTACCTTTTGTAATTTTTTTCTGTAAAATTGTAGTATAATTTCAAGAGCACAAAGTTTTTGTAAAACTCATTTTGTTGATTAATAAATATCCCGTTTAAAATAGTATGAGTTCATTTTTACGACTACCCTTCACAATTATAAAACTGTTTATTAAAAAATATAAAAATACGTTTTGCTATCGCGTAGAGCACGAAAAAACATCAAACAAAAAAGTTTGACTTCGGCAAGTGTAGGGAAAGTTGAGTAATTTACAAGTAAAGTTATCTCATTGAAAATTAATATATTATGCAACTAGTGTGCGAAGTGAACTTTTTTTCACGAGAAGTTTTTTTCACGAGTGACTTTAGGCATTTCTAGGGTATGATGTGATGAGCGCTCGCCTCTTTCAAAGCGGAATATCCTTCCGCAGCACGAATTTACACCCCTGGACTTTCAAAGCTGCCCCAACGAAAGGTTGCGAAAATTTGTATATAACTTTACAAGCTGCCTTTCTATAGAGATTTGATGGAACTTCCTGAGAGTTTAAAAAGTTTGTTCGTTGAAGAAATACACAATGTTTACGCTTGCCAAATAATGATTTAGCTTGCGATGCAGAACTTGTGCTGCAGTTAATTTAATTGCCTTTAATCAGGTGTATGTTTACACCGATGACGTATATTTTGTTCTAGAAAGTCCTTACGTTGACCCGGCAACTATTGATGAGGACAGATTGATGATTAAAAGTGCACTAAATTTTTGGTATTAAATCGCTAACAACACGTGAGTATTAGAAGACACTATTATCTTCAGGTGTTTAAAGACTATAAAAGATATATGAGAATTGGTTTTAAAACTTTCCTAATCAAAATTAAGATGGTAAACTTTAATATTTATGTATTTTATAATTCCAGATTTAAAAGTAGAGATCTAAAGCCAATTCGGCATCACTGTATCTTCATTAGTAGGTTCAGAAAAATTCATTGCAGAATAAATCCGACAATTTTGGGGAAACAGTTTTGACAGCATCTGGGATTTAAAAACTAGTATAAATTGTTAAACTTTTTAAATAAATTAGATATTTGAGTTAAAAAAACCCTCAAAAGTTTGTATCTTTTGTGCGCGTTACAAGCTCCTGCATATATTGTACGCAGACGGTAAAACTATTTCAAATGAATTCTTCTTAAGTCAGTGTTGATGTTTACAAAGAATGCACTTTGAATAGTTCTGCGTTATGGGATACGCTGTGCATTGAGTTTTGCTGCCTGTTAGTAAAGGTACATTTTGAAGATAAATTATAACTCTATATATAACAAAAAGACGAAATAGAATCTGAAATTCGAAACTCCATCTAATGCTAGAAATCTTTGGGCTTTATCTTCAGCGGTCGTGTACAATAACGGAAGTATACAGTTAGCGCGCTCGATCGTCTCTTGTTTATAATAATTGGAAAGAAGAAAAATTAATTGCGCAACAGATGTAAGAACAAGTTACAGTTTTTTTAAAGAACGTTTTCAATAGATAAAGGTATTCATAAAGTACTATAAATAACAGCTAGCAAATAAATTGCTTTCCAAGGTAAATGTATTGTTTATATATTAATTAAAATTAAGATGTAAACACCTTTTGAAAAAATTTCATAAAAAGATTGTTTTATTCTTAATTTTTCTTTTTTTTAAATTAAAATTATACTTAATTAATTAATATTTATTTTTTGCAGATTATTTCTTACATTTATTATTATTATTTAATTGAAGTTTAATAAAATGGTTTGGTTAGCTGACTTTTGCTCAAAAGCACAAAATCAATTTTCGATTCATCATAGAATTATGATAGATATCATAGATCCACCAACAGGATCTAGGATTGAAAGTGGATTGTCTAAACAAATCTGGGAGGTGTTTCAAGAGAATAAGCAAACAAGTATTCAATATTTGAATAAATTATATCTTTGGAAGCAGCTTAACAGTCTTATAAAGGTAAAAATTATTGATTAATATATAAAAAAGAAAGTATCGCTACAAATTGTCAGAGATTTTAAAAACATAATTTGAATTATGTTATGTACATAATTTTTTTTAGTTTTGTAATGTAATTCTTAATTATTAATAATTTATTTGTGATTTAATCCTAATTTATTAACAAGGTGAATAATTAAAGAAATAATATTGTTCTAGACTCAATTTAGTAATTATGGTTTATTTATGGCTGGTTCAACTTTAAATGGATTTGGACTAAAAACTAGTGACGTTGATTTTAGTTTTCTGTCTGAAACCTCAGTATTTGACAAATATATAGCTGAGTATAAATTGAAACTACTTTTAAATCACCTTAAGACACGTGGTAAAAATTTATTAAAAAATCTGTTTCTTAATTATTTTATATTTTTACTTTTTTAATGCTTATTACACTTGATTTTTGTTTAATTTAGAATTTATAAAGAGTAGCAAGTTAATACCTGCATTAGTACCATTGATAAACTTTTATTATGATGATATTTCTGTTGATATAAATTATAATTCGACTGTCAATATCAGAAACACACACTTGCTTTATTGTTATTCACAAGGTAAAATTAATATATTAATTTTGGATTATAAAGTAATATTTCATTTTAAAATTCTATAAATTAAAATATTATTTTTCTGTAGTGGATTGGAGAGTAAAACCTATAGTTATGGTAATTAAATTATGGGCTAAACATCATAATATTATCGATGCAAAAAATGGATCTTTATCCAGTTATCCATTCATTCTCATGATAATTCATTATCTACAATGTATGATAATTAAAAATAAATAATTTAGAATTTTTTGATTAATAAGAATTTTGAAATTATTTGTTTTTGTAGGTGGAGTCAAACCTGCTGTTTTACCCTCACTTCAAAATATATTTAAGGATAAATTTGATAATTCTGATATTAGAAACATAAACTTTTTTGAAAAATTTAGTATTCCAAAAACTGCTTTTAAATCAACTAATAATGAATCTCTAGAAGAATTACTTATTGGATTCTTCAGATATTATGCTGATTTTGAGTTAGTACTGTTACATTGAGTTATACTTTTCACACACAAAACTAGATTTTGAAAATGAGTTAATTAAAATATTTTTAG
Organism: Ormyrus pomaceus; assembly: GCA_900474385.1. Taxonomy (NCBI): domain Eukaryota; kingdom Metazoa; phylum Arthropoda; class Insecta; order Hymenoptera; family Ormyridae; genus Ormyrus; species Ormyrus pomaceus. The sequence continues at coordinate 10,724 of UCOM01000986.1, forward strand.
GTTTAACAACTATGTGATTTCTATAAGAAAAGGTACCAAATTTTTTTTTTTAAATTATTCAATCGATCATTTCGGCAAAGCTAATTATGATGCATACGCATTGAAGTTTATAAATATTGAAGGTATTATAAATTTCTATACAAAATACTCTATTTTTTAAAATTTATTAAAATTTACCTTATTTTTTCAGAACCATTCAGTTTATTTAATGTAGGAAGGACCCTACATAAAGAAACTATGTACCATCATATAAAAGAACTTTTCAAAATTTGTTATAGAAAAATAGTATTAAATCGCAATCTGTCCGAAATTTTTTAAAATTACTGTCATATAAATTATATTTATCAGTGCTTCATCGATTATTAATGTTTTTAATGATTTTGATTTTGCATTTATAATTTATTTTTTATTTTTATATTTGAACGAAAATAATTTGATAATTCTTTATGTGTTAAAGAAATTGGAAAATATTTTAGTAAGTTAGGGTAGCTTGTGAATAAAGTGTAGCATTTATTAAATATATAATTATATACAAAATATTGTAAGGATCGAAATAAATAAAAAAATTCTTGTATATATATATATATATATGTACATATATTTTTTAAAATAAATTTATTGGTACCACAAGATCTTACAATAAATTTGTTCATATTTCGTACAATTTGCAGTTAGTGGTGCACAGTTGATCGAAATAAAGAAGAAATATGAAAGAGCGTGAAATAAAGTTAAAAAAAACTAAAATTAAATTTTGTGTTGCACAATTTCTATGCAAATTAAGCAGCTGAAATTTTAAGCAATTTATATTAAAGATCAAATTGATAAGTCAAAACTTTATGATTAGAATTTAGAAAAAATATCACTATTCCATATAACAACATATCTAGTGACCTAAGGAATTAGATTAAACATTTTTATTTTAATTTTATGTTTCTCTTATGGAAAAAGAAATAAATTTTCGACTTTCCGAAACAATTAACTTTGAAAAATAATTATTTTATTATTTACCCAATACGAACTGGATAGTTAAAAAAATAAAAATTAGAAGTATGAAAATTTTCTCATACTTAAAACATACATCGAAAATTTATGTTCTCAATACTATGATGGAATAATTTGGGAATCTCTTATAATAAAATATATGAAACAAGAAGTTATGCTTTATTAATTTAGAGATTCCCATTGTTTGTTAAATGTTCACAACTTCTTTATTCGCATTTGCAATGGCGGGATCCATATAATAGAATAAAAAAATTAAGAATTTTTCTCTTCTAAAAAAAAATCTCATATTTCAATCATTTCTCTTTTAAATGTTCAAAAAAAGTTTATGTAAATGTTCTATTTTGTAACGCTTGCATTTCCCACCGAAGTACATATACAATTTATTAGACGAAGTTTGTGAAAATTATTCCGTCATTTTTAGATTTTACTTTATGTGCCAGATAAAATCGGAGGTGATATTTCGATTTTATTTACTAAAATATTGCGGCACATTCATAAACAGTGTTGAGTCATATTTATTGAATTACCATTCGTTTTGTTTTAATATTCGTCATACGTTCGTTATTTTCCCTTGAACTTTCTTTTACTTGGTCAAAACTTTCGTTTGCAATCCTAGCGTCAACCGATGATTTCCGCTATTTGAAACGGTTACTTGTTTCTTGCCGTTATCTCACGTTTTACCTTCTTTCATCTTCCACAAGGTATACGAAAACAGAGAGAGAATCAAGTGAAAAATCTTATTTTTCACTCTTTTCATACTTCTATTTACTCTAAACGAGTTTCTTTCCCTCATTCATTGACGATTTTATTCCCGTTATCGATCTACTTCTCTTCTTTATTTGTTGCAAAGAAGATTTCAGCTGTCAAATTGTTATTCTTCTCTACGATGATACACGTCTTTTTGATCTTTTTTTTGACAGCGTATTTATATCACGTAGAATCTCCCTCTTGCATGAGATTGGTTGTTTGTACCGTTTCGCGCAGTTACAAAGTGATTTGGTTTAATTGTTGTTCTGTTTGTCGAAGAATTGATCGAACGAGCCTTCTCAGTCGCTCCCGCGACGCTGCTGCATGGCGAATGCATTGCTCAGCCGTACTAACTCGGCTCAATATGGCTGGGAAAATTGTCCCCCTGCTTGGGACTGCCCAGACTGATAAAAACCTAAAATTATCAAATACAAAATAAATATGCTGTTTTATATAGCAGTAAGAATCATGCATGCATTTTATCTACTTTTCGATGCAACTTACCACTACGATCGCCTTGATAGGTCGAATCCTGTGATAGGAGTCCGTCCATTTGCGATTGGAACTCGCCGACAGCGAACGAGTCCTGGGATAATTCTGCTTGCGACAATCCTGGCTGTGATAAACTGAATCCAGGTTGTGACATGCCCTGTGTTGTGCCTTGAGTTAAAGGTAGTCCCGGTTGACTGTACGGTTGCGTGTTCTGTTCAGATTGGCTTAATTTACCAAGACGCGGTCCTCCGCTACCACCAACTTTGTTACCTACATTGATTTAATAAATCATGAGTTATATTCGAAAGTAATAATTTTTTGCTATTAAACTGTAACTAACGTTTAAATTTTGATTAATCTTACCTTTTATGTTGACTCCACGTCGTACTCTCTGGTTCTGTCGTGCTTGCAAGGCTTGTTGATGTTGATTATAAAACCTTGGAGGCACGTGTGCCATGTTCATGAACATGCCGACGGGCACCGGTACGTTGTTCATGGCAGCTTGAGCACGCTCGGGACTGATGTAACTGATTGTATCGTGCGTTCGACTGAATATGTCGATGGGTACGTTTCGCTGATAATACGGATTTTGAGCCTGAGTACCATTTACCTGAGCCCCCGACCTAAATAAACAAAAAAGATTTTTAATTTTTGTTTTAACTAGTTCAGTTTATGTAATGAAAGATTTAATACAAAAAATTATCATTCATTAAACGTTTTATGCTTAGTCAATAACTTCAAAAAAATTATCAGGTTACAAAATAATTATTAAATTCTTACCTATCGTATACTGAGCCTGGAATAATTGCTTCCCTAGCATCATACATTGATGTAGACATAAAGTGTGATCCCGGATTTGCAGCATTTACAAGTTTCTTTGGTTTGGCAAATTGAATCATCGATTCTTTTAAGTTGTTTAACGGACCTTCCACTAGAACTTTCTGTTCTTTGTAAAAGCTTAGCAAATGGTTCCATAATGGCTGCTTTGAGAGTACCTTTGGATTTCCAACAATAATGATTCCATATTTTGCCCTCGTCAGTGCTACATTTAATCTTCTAGGATCATTCAAGAAACCTGTAATAAACCATTAAATTTAATTTGTTTTCAAAGAAAATTACTCATACAAATACGAATTACTAACCTATTCCTTGATGTTCATTGGACCTAACACAGGACATAATAATAATGTCCTTTTCACGTCCTTGGAACGCATCGACACTGGCAACTTCAATTTCTTGATACAATTTCGAATGCAATGAACCCTGATATTGCATGTATTGGACAAGGTAGGCTCTTTGGCCTTCATACGGAGTAATAACACCAATTTGTTCAGGCTTTACTCCACAACGTAGGAAACGAGTTGTGATTTTTTCTACGTTGGATGCTTCAGTTCTGTTGAGATACGATGTTCCACTGCCTGCAATTTCTTCTTGGCCCTGCGTTACATAGAAGAACATGGGCTTATCAGGAGCTGGCCAAGGGAAGTCAATTTTCAAAAGTTTGCGTTCGTCTGCGCATACTCCGTTTTGTAGGGAACCCTCGTAGAAGAAATTTGACGGGAACCTAGTATTATTTAATAATTATTAGTATTTCTATAATTTTTTGTCATTAAATAATGTAAAGAAATCTTTCGGTTTTACCTAGATAAATCAGGGTGCATACGATATTGAACTTCAAGTCTAAAAGGCCGAATTCCCAAAACAACGAGACGTTCAAATAGCGATTGTGAGAGTCCAGCACGCGCTGCTTTTTTACACATGACAACGGGCCCAAGCTGGCAATGATCGCCCACGAGTATGAGTTGCTTAGCACCAAGCACTACCGGCACCATACACTCTGGTTCAGTTGCTTGCATGCTCTCGTCGATCAAAATCGAATGAAACTTGAGCCGATGCAATCGTGGGTCGCCAGCGCCTACACAAGTGCAGCAAATTACATCTGCTGCTTCTAGCAGTTCCTTTTCAGCAGCTTTCTTTAATAACCTAAAGTGTGACAATATATTAGAATAGATTTTTACGAATAACATTAAAGGTTTAATTTAATTAAAAAATAGAATAGCAGCTGTTTTATTGTGATTAATCGCATATTTTACTAACCTATATCTCTTTTCATCTACGCTTGATAATTCTCCAGTTTCGTCTTTTAGCTGCTGAAGTTTCTGCAATTCTGTATTTGTCTCCATATTTTTAATTTGGTTATGCAGAGCCAGAAAACTAACAGGAGAATCAATAGCTTCTCGGCTTTTTGCACAAAGTCTAACTACTTTCAAATTGCTCTTATGAATCTTTTCTGTAAGCTGATCAACGGCTGTATTTGACGGTGCACAAACTAACACGGGTCCACTATTTTGCTTAACCAATTGGTAGACGATCGTAGCACTGGTAACTGTTTTACCGGTTCCTGGTGGACCTTGAATAAGAGATAATGGACGCTGAATGGCATGTTTTACAGCGTAAACTTGAGAGCGATTAAGGTCTGGAAGATTTGGAGCACTGAAATGCTTTGGCAGGTGACAGCGGAAAAGGACTTCTTCAACTTCGTGACCAAGCAAGCGATGATAAATGTATGCTGACACAGACGTGTCATCCACCGCAAATTTTCGTAAGGCTAGTTGCATTCTACAATTAAAATATGTATTTAAAAAAATTGAAAATAAAAAATTTTATTTTAAACCAATCTTGATAAAATAAGGATTGATACTAATGTTAAAAATTCTTTTAGTAGTAAAATGGTACATAATGCACCAACCTGTCAAAGCTGGTACTCTTCCAGATGAAATCAACTACAAAATTACTTGTACATTCAGTTGGAGCACCAGAATTGTTCTTTAACTCAATTCCAACTTCCTCTCCATAGTTATCTGGTATTTTGATAACATGCCCTATGCCTGACCAAGGCTTGTGCAACTCTCCAAGGTACCTTAGTCTTAATTCATCACCATGCATTAATTTCATATCTCCATCTGTTTTTGCTAACATAAAATAAGCTATTGTCTTTTTATTTAAGCCAACATCCCAACGAACTTCAATATTTTCTTGAGTCTGCGATTCTTTTAAACGTTTATCATAATCTGCTTCTAATTTTACCTATTAAAGATGCAAATAATAGTTCTAATTATTTTTCTTTTTACAATAGCATAAACTTTTTTGTATTAATACATAGTATCTTTACTTTTTCCTACTTTGCATTAAAACATCAACTGCAAGTAGAAAAATGTACTAACCCAATAAATGTACTAATACTTACTAATGGGCCAAAAATATTCTGATATTGATATCCATCCTCATATCGAAGTAAAACTTGTTGAGGCTCTTCATCTACGCCAGGTTTTTCAAGATCCTGGAAGGTTGCGTCGACGTTATCGCGCCAGAGTTCTTCAAGTTTATTTATTTGTTGAGCTGAAATTTGACGAGCTCGAAGCTGCTCCTGTTCAGACGGGATTTTAACTAACCAGGAGAGAAAACTGCGATCTTCGATTAACGGTTTCCATTGCTCTTGATCCCTGATAAATCAAAACCCATAATTAGAAAAAAAATTTACATGAAATTCAACTTGAGAAGTTATGTTCAAATTTACCAATTCATGTCTTTCAACGAGCTTTGTGCAGCACATGGTTGCCGGCATAAAAGCACAACAACAGAATCAGCCTTTGCTGGGATAAAACCAAGTACAAAGACATTTCTTACAGCACATGAATAACATTCTAAAATAGTTTCACCGAGAGGTCCATCTCTGCAAAAATTTAAATTAACATTATTTTTACAAAAATTGAGAAAAATATTTCAAAAATTAACTTTTAATAAATTAAATAAAATAAAATTTGGTGTAATCTGCAAATCAATGTTATATTCTATTGATTTAATAATAATTAATTTTATATTCTATTAATTTGACTGTAGATTAATATAAGTTTATATATTTTTAATTCTAAATTTAAACAACAGATTTGTAAATTTTTATTCTGTAATTATCACAAACCTGTGCAAAGTGACTTCTTTGTGCTTGGCGCGAACTAGGTGATTGATGATGTGCGATCCAGATGTGTTCCCCCTGCCATTGCAAAACCATTTGCGACAAACATTGCACATAACAACACAGGATGCTTCATGGATACCACAGTATTTACAAGCATGATCTGGTAAATCACGATTATAATATGCTTCTTCTTCTTCCTCTTCAAACTGAAGTTCTGCTAAGCTTTGAGCTGCTCCAGTAATTTTCAAATCTAATGCTGAAGTACCAACTGTTCCATTTATCTGTAAAATATTTTGTAGAATTATGTAAATAAATATTATTTTTGTAATTAATAACTTATTGTCAAATGACCACTTCGCATAAACTTTAAAAATAATAAAGTCATAAAGAATGAATGGCAAGTTTTAAAATTTTTATGACCTGAAATGATAATTGCTTTTTTTAATTTTGTCATGAAACTTTTTAATAGTGCACAAGTTTAAAGCACATAAGCAATACATTTACAAAAATTTTTTTAATTAAAAATATGGGTAATTTAGATTATAATTAATACATTTTTCACATATAAATTTCTTACAAGTATAAAGCTAATATTTCTTTTGTGACAAGGTCATGTGTTTGTCTGTGTTAAATGACTTTTCCTCAATGTGCGTCAAGATACTATCTAATCATTTTGCAATTCTTTTTTAAACATAAAATCAGTAAAGTTATATACTTACTACAATATTTACATTTACCCTTAATCTAATTATTTTGTAAAAAGGCCTTTGGTCTTTTTATTTGAATAAAATAAAATTAAAATAAAAAAATGTATGCTTTATTACACTGCTATAAAAATCATCTATAATAAAGTAAAATTTAATGTAATCAGTTCTTTTCTAAAATTGATATTGACATCTAAAATGATTGTTTATTTTAAAATCAGTATAAAATAGGTGTAGATCTTCCAACTGTAAAAGGCATTAGCATTAAAGCTTTAAAAAATCATTCTAATAAACAGATATATCATTGTCTCGTCAAAAATATATTAATATATATTTCAATTATGGGCATTAAATTGTATTCTTAGTAAGTGCTTTTGCAATCTTTTATATTTTAACCCTTAAGAAACTTTCTTTGTAACATGTTTAAACTAAAATAATTCCCTAAACGAGTACTCAGCGAAGTCTGCTCAGACACGACTGAACCAAGTGCCAGTCATCATGAAACCCAACCAAGAACCCTTCACCTTTAAAATTCTCTTGCTTTAATTTCGCTCCATATGGATATTACTGCAAGCATCGCACCCTAGAAAATGCTACCATCGGGAGTGTAAAATAATGTCCAAGTCTATTCGAGGTTAGAATCGGTGTCTCGGTGTGCGTGCTTGCGACTCGTGGCCGCATGGTGTTGCGCGCACACTTTCCCCCATCGGCGGAAAAGCAACACGCACATCGACCCCATGCAACGTTTCAAGGTCATCGCACTTTTCTCCCCGATGCGGCGCATAAACCCGGAAATCATCGGTGAAAAGAAAGCTCGAGAAAAGGCTGTAGTAAGATATGTACCTGAACGGGCTGGCTCTGCTGGCTGTTTTGCGCGGCGTCGTGCTGCGAAGCTTGAGTCTGGCTTGGCGACGGTAGCGTAAAGTCTGTGAAGTCGAACTCGCTGCCCTGGGTGTCGGCCCCGATGAGGTCGGCCTCCTCCGTGTCCAGGAAGGTGAGCGTTTGGCTGCTCGGTCCGTAAGCGTCGACGCTCATCTTCTCCGCTGATGAGCTGCTCCGTTCGTTTCCTCTACCAACAAACCTCCGTAATAGCTGCTGCTGCTGCTGCTCTCTCGAGCTCTCTTTCTATAATTCTCTGTCTCTCTTTTCCTCGCGCACCACACGACACGACCGCGCACTAATATGTAATACTCGGACCCGCACGCTCTGTGTCCCGAGACTGTGTTGTACTTGTACGTAAAAAAAAACGAGGCGATTTTCCTCTCTCTCTCTCTCTCTTTCTCTCTCCTTGACGAGACTCACTCTCTCCGTTCTCGGACTCGGACGTCGTCGTCGTGTTTTTCGCTCGCTCCGTCCTTCTTTCTCGAAAGCGCTTCTGCTGCAGATGGAGTGAGAAAGACGATGAGGAGCTTGCTGAGAGAGCGAGAGTAAGTGTAACACACGACCGGCGGATTTCCGGCTCTCTCTCTTTCTCGACTTCTCTCTCTGTCTTGCGCGCGCGCGCACGAACGAAGAGAGCGAATTCGCGCCGACGATGATATGGACGGCTGTACGACGAGGACATACACACGTGAGCGGAGAGGGCAGAAAACACTGCCGCTGCTGCTATTGCTACTGCTGCTGCGCTGCACACAGAAATAGCTGTATGCGCGATGCGGTAAGTTGGTAACTGGTAACGTGCAGTAAATGCAGCGCACGCACACACAATGGATGCAGGCCACTTTGGAACAATGCGAATCATGCGTGATTCTAATGCTAGCGAATCAAGAAGTTTTCGGAAATTATTGTACACCGAGGGCTTTGCAATTTTTTCCGATTGCGGTATTTTGAGATAGGTGTATAATAATGTTCAGGCTAATTTATAACAAGGTAAACATTGCGTGCTATGTGCATAACTGCCTACGTACGAAAAGACCTTTCATTCGTTATTTTTAAATTCAAATATTAGATTTGATAAATTATAAAAAGATTTAAAAACTTTAAACTTTGCAGATTTAAAAGATAAAAATAAAGAATAAAGGTTCGTATAAAAATAATTGATGCTTCCAAGCAGCGTCAAACTTATTTAATCTTCTTTTAAACAGCTATTGCACTATATCAAATTGTTTCATTAACGAGTACAGAAAAACCAGTTACAACCTGATTATCAATTTAAGTATGCTGTCATGGATATTTAGCTTAATCGATTACATCAGTCATATGTGCTTGTAAAAAGAGGTATTTTTCATTCATTTTTATTTCTTATGATAAATAATATAAACATAATACTAAACAATTTACTTTAATAAAACCGATCTTATTTTCCGATTTTTTCGATTAACCATAAACAAATTGCAAAAAGCTATTCAGAGCAAGCCTAAACAAAAAATATGAAATTAAAAAACTAAAGATACCTCGATTTACTCGTCTACAGTATTCAAACTAAGTACATCCTTTGACATGCCTGCACTCATTCCCATTACGAACGATAGTAACGTGTCAGCACGTATAAACAGACGTGCGTTGGCGGCGACTCATTTTTTGTGGCTTTTTACGACAATGCTGCTACCTCCCAGAGCAGACGGCTGTGGTCGTGGTCAGCTTTGTTTTCTTCGAGTTCGCAGATTCGTACTTCTTTTTTTTTTTTTTAGGGAAAGTAATGGTAAGCGAAATGGAAAGTACAGACAGAGGAACGTCACATGGCAAGACATAAAGAGGCGAACTTTTCTTTCATAATGAAATAATGATGAAACATGCACCATTTAACGCATGATGTAATGAGGTCTTATTGCTTGGAAATTGATTAAAAATTAATATTTAGCAATTTAAATAGTAATGCAAATCTGTACAAGGTATTGTAAAAATGAAAGAACTTTACTTTAGTTATTGTAAAGAAAATTTTTTTAATTGCGTTAAATAATTATATATTTTTTAAAATTCGCGCGTTCCGGCCGATAAAGACAAATTTCATGAAATTTATTACCGACCGAGATATTCCGTACTGTGCAACTGTTGCACTGCAACATATTCAAATGTAAACTTGCAAATGCCTCTATAGTAACTTTCGTATGTACTCTTTTTTTTATTAATAAGTTAAAAATGTAATAAATTATTATTCATTAAACAAATTGCACACGTTTGCTTCATTTTCATCTTTAACAAGCAATTACAAAATAACTATGATACAAAAAATAAAGTTTAATCGCTTTTATTAGAACTCAAATTTCTAAAAATGAAATAACTGAGCAATATAATTTTTATAAACTGGTTTTAAAAAATGGTTTTAAAAAAAAGTTACATAAATTATTTCTCACAGAAATATTTTTTATTTTTTAGCACTTTTTTCAAATCTTGGTGGATTGAGGAATGAAAAACTAAAATAGTTTTGAGTTACATTTATAACTGCTTTTTATTGTCTTTTACTATTTGCACGTACATAAACATGCAACATTTAAAATTAAAACCTATTTAATAAAGTGTAAAGTAATAAATACAAGATATCGATAAGTATATATTTACAAATTCTTATAATTTTTCAAGTCTTTTTAATCGCGTATTCTTAATTCTTACAAATATTGTATTGACTAACAATTATCGTTTTTATTATACGATGGTACAATACAATCATGTCGATCCAAAATGCAAATTCGGTAGTGATTATTTTTATTAAAATGAACATCACAGATATTTATTTTCATGCTTCATCTATAAATAATAATCAAGATTGAAATTTGCTACTAAACCACTAAAAAAGATCGAGTAGAAGGAGAACAAATTAATAACGAAAAAAGAGTAAATGCGACGATTTATGCATATCACACTCTGATTTAATGGCAGTCTTCGGCTGAAACTATGTGATATTATGGCAAGAAATTTGAAAGAGAAAACGATTTTTCTAGCTGTATAAACAAAGAAGGACTTATTATAACTGTACAAATTTAAAAACAACTCAGTCACTCTATTTAATTTCCATTCATACCGATTTAACGAATTCACACAATACGATATTATATTAGTATAATTAGCAATATTTAATTACGCGTGTATTTATAAAGAAATATTTTTATTTTTAAAATAATAGGTATCAAAGAGCTGAGAAAAAAATGCACAAATTTCGAAATGCAAACAAAAATATTTCTTTGAAAATACAGTTACATAAATTTAACGATTCGTCGTATCTTACCAATATATACCAAAGATCTTACAGACTTCGTAAAAACTTTATAATACATTTTACAAAGATGTAAAAAACCGATTTTGATCTTTCCTTTAAAATGAAATACAAATGCAACGCTCATTATATCCTGGTATCGGAATCTTCTCAGAATTCCAATTATTTCAAAGCGAATCAGTATTCGATCAACACACTAGTTTGAATACAGCTACTGTCTCGGCGATTTGACATTAACTTTCTATTAACTCTATTACAACGTCTGTTACATCAATCATTTACCTACTCTCGACCTTCCGTCGCTATACCTCCTCTAACTCTATCCCCCTCTTCAGTGCCAGCTGATGCATAAAATTTCTCCCAACTAACATAACAGCGCGTACGCGTCGTTGTCAATCGGTGGCAGTGTCCATAAGACTCGTCGATATCCTCGCGGTCGCGTGAAATCCGCGCGCTCGTCTCGTCGAAATTCTACCCCTTTATGAGTCTCTGCGACTCCCAGTGGTGCACGGGACAGCCGGGGTATCGGCGCTGGGTGAGCACGTTATCAGCGGAGAGGCTCTCGCTGATGTTGCTGGCGCGTCATCAGTATTGCGGCGGGTTGGGCGAGTGTCTCTGGAAGTTGCCCTGCTGGGCTCCGCCGTTCGCCTGGAGGGACGCTCCCTGGCTGGGCCTTCCCTGGTAGGCGTGGGGCGGCGGCGGTGGTCCGGTCTTGCCGTAGGTGCCTCTGGAGGAGCTCTGGTAGCTTCCGTAGGCGGAGTCGTCCCCTCTTCTCAGGTGTCCGTACATGCTCTCGGGTCTGTCCTGCGAGATCCTCCTGGGGCCGTTCTCCTGGCTGCCGGCGCCGCCGCCTCCGACCTGTCCGTTCTCGCGGGTCGGCGGGGTCTGGACCTGCTGCTGCTGGGACGGCTGGCTCTGCTGTTGCTGCTGTTGTTGTTGCTGCTGGAGGCTGGGCGAGGGTCCGTGGTTGGAAGGCGGGAGGGCGGGGGGTGCACGGGCGTAGATGTTCGGGCTGGTCGAAACGCCGCCGTTTTCCCGAGCGCCGAGGTGGCCGTAGATGTTGTCGCGAGTGCCGAGGCTCGTCGTGATTCCGCGGATCCCGTAGATGTTCTGCGTGCACTGCTGCAGCTGGTTCTGCATGTTCTGGTTGGTGCTGTTGTGGTTCTGGGTCGTCGGCTGTCCGGTCCCCTGCTGCCTCGCGGTCTGCTGTTCCGTGGGGTTCGTCTGCGTGTTAATCGAGTTGAGCCTGATGGGGTAGAGGCTCTGGGCGGGGACCAGGGGTCCGGGCTTGGGTAGGATCAGGCCGTCTCTCGTTCCGGAGGTGGACTTGGCGTAGACGCTCTGGGAGCGGTTGAGATTGGCGCGGGTCAGAGGGGGGCTCTTGCAGTAGAGGGACTTGGTGCCGCCGTAGATGGACTCGACGCGCTCGAGGGCGCTCGGAGGCGGTCCGTAGATGGAGGCGGCTCCGGCGACGGGCCTGTAGGTGGCGTAGCCTCCGGGGAACTTGGGGGCACCGGCTTTGTCAAGGTCGTCGTATGTCTCGTCGTCCGAGCGCAGCGACGAGTTGTCGCCGTCGTCGAGGTCGCGGGAGTCGCGGTGGCGGCGGCTGCCGCTGAGGACGTATTCGTGGAGGAGAGCCGCGACGGCTCCACCGGCGATTGGTCCGATCCAGTACACCCAGTGGTTCTCCCATTTGTTCATCACGAAGGCTGGTCCGAGGGCTCGAGCTGGGTTCAGGAAGGGACTCTGCGAAGAAAAGGAGAGTTAGATATATTTGTAGCTTGAATATAGTTTAATTATTGAGAAAATGTACTTTAAGCAGTTTTATTGTCCCGTCGACCGAGCGCAGAAAAAAAAACTCTACGAGCTCATAATTGTCATTATGCGGAACCCTTCCAGGCTGTGAATGGCGCAATTTTTCAAGCCCCCTCCCGTAGACAAATCTTTAACTACACCCTCTGCTCTCTAAGAGGAAGCGAAGGGGAGAGGCAGGATGTGCTTTTAAAGTTTCTAAATGCACTCGTTTTGTAGGATTTTTTTTTCCGCCTCCTCCTCCTCCTCCTCCTCCCCCTGGCGCCGGAGCGCATTGTGCAAACGAGCGAGGCAGGTGGCCCGACTGCGCGAGAGCAGAACTGGACCCTCGCAGGTGCTCTCTTTCACTCACGCAAACGCGCATATACGCACTTTCCGTCCGTAAAGGGAACGAGATCTCCCGGGAAGTGCCGCGCTTGCAAGTGAGACGCGGCCCCTTTTTTTTGCCTCGTTTATTCTCGCTGCTTTGATCGATTTTTGACAACATGTTGGTTTGCTTTTTTAAATTAAAACTTGGCAGGTTTGAAGAGATAATTTTAATTTTAAACTGTTGATACTGCTGTTATGTATGTTGTAATATTCATATAATTGTAAATAAAGAATTAATTTCCACGATATTCATATAATTGCATAAATAAAGAATTAATTTCCAGCAATCATTAATAAATTTTACTTTGTAACATGTATAAAATAATAATTAAGTTGATATTATTGAAAATTTAAAATTGATTTTCAAATATAAATGTTCGTACCATAATTTCATATTAAAATATTTTTTTAATAAAATTGGCCCTGCACAAGGAAAACATCCAACTCGTAAAAATTTCCTCCAGCGCCGAAGAGCCCGCAGAAAAACAAAATAAAAGCCAAAGAGGAAGAAAGCATATAGACCCCGAGAGGCAGGAAAAGGGGGAGGCGGGGAAAAAAAAAATAAACCAAAAAAATCGAATACTAACTCCGCTTACCGAAACCAAAGTGGCGGCTGTGTACGCGGCCGCGAGTACGCAGGCCGGCTTGGCGGAAATGGTCGACGGCAGAGTTCTCGGCGACTCGCTGGCATAGTGTCCCAGAACGACGAGGATCGAGAGTGATAATTCGACGAGAAGTTTCAGCAGCGCCTGCTCGCTTAATCTGCCCGGCGATATCATGAGGGTCTGCGGTGAATTGGCGACTCTGGAAATAAAAACGGAGAAAAGCGGTTAGCGAACTTTCTGCCTTTTTGAAGCTTCGGGGGAATCGCTTAATTTAGTGAGGCAGTCGTTCGATTCTTATTAGTAAAATACTTTAATTTAAAAAAAAAAAAGTTTATACACATAATGCTAATGTAATAAACCAATAATCGGTCTGATCTCTCGAGTGCATAAAAAATTCATCAAAACCACATCGGGGGTCGAGCCCTCGAAACTCCGAGAGCCCAATCAATTTCTCAGAGTTTCTATTAAACCTGCATCCGCTGCGGCGGCTCTCCACAGGGTCGCGGAGGGGGCAAAAAGTGTCGTGTCTCGAATTACCATATAGGCGCGCTTACTGGCAGGCGGGCCACATATGGGTGCGCGCCGCGCGCGCTGAGAGGGAAAGCTTGGCCGACGTGTGTGTTAGGGCCCGAAATTTAACGCCGCCGCGCCGCGCGGCACTTTCGCCAAGTGAAATACGATGATTTACCCCATCGGAAAAGAAGCAACGCGTTATCCCCCCGCGCGCGACCTTTTCCAACCCCCCCGTATAGTGTTTGCGTTGGACGGCGACTTTTCCCCGCCCCCGGGTATACGTTTTAATCGTATGCGAGAGAGTATCCGCGGCAAGGAGTATAATAACACTTGCGCCGAGTCGTGCTTTATGGTGACAAGTGCACGCGGCGTGCGGCTAATTTTCGCTCGGGCCGAAAGCTGCAGCTGATGCGTTCTTTTTTTCTTTCGGAAAAATTACGAGCCTCCGCCAGATGGCGGGGAATTTTCTTCGCTTCTCGATTCTCGCCCGCGATTTACGGTAAGTGCCCGCGATCGCTTATTAATATTATTTGCTTCGAAACCAAGTAAATATCCGTGTACTCGTTACGCGAAGCCAGCAGGCCTCTCGTCGCAAAGCCCCGCGGCAACGCGGCTAATCCAACCAGGCCTTATCAAACGCAAACACTCGAATACTTAACCCTGCAATTAAACCCTTCGCGTCGGCGGCTCTCAGGCGCTCGTCACACCTCGAGATCTCGAATCCTCGGCCTCCGAAGCGCGCAATTACCCGGCCGCTTACGTGGCCCGCGCGCGCATACTAATTTCCGCGGGGCCGCTTATACGCGGCGAGTGCGCTCGCATGCAAATGTTATATAAAGTGTGCCTTGCATCTCCCGGCCCTGGAATTCGATCGGGCGCGCGGCTTTGACTTTGAAATTTCGCGCGGCAGCTGCCTCTCGTTTTCGCTCGTCGCCGGATTAATTTGCGGTTCGAGTATTCAGATTGGCCGGCGTTAGTTATTTATTGGGAAAGTTGCCGCGCGACTCGCGAGCTTTCGAATTATTAAATTGAGAATGAAATTTATATCTCCGCTCGACGAGAGGCGACAGAGGTTTTTATTCGATGGTATATAACACTTTATTGCAGCGATAAAGTTTGCGAACAATGACGCTCTGTGAAATGAAAATTCACGAGGTCGCGTCTCATTTAGCGAATAATCGAATGCATTATTAATGAATTGGAACGCATTTGAGCACGATATTTAAATGTTTCAAAATACGCCGCTGCGACACGTTACGATGCACGAGGGTTAACGAACCGCATTCACCGCCGAGAAAATCCAACGTTTTCAGGACAATTAGCCGCCGTCGCCGCCGTCCCAAGCCTTCGCCATCGATTATGAAGACATTCGATCCGGCGATGCGTTTTTAAGCCCGTTTAATCAACGATTATCGACTGCCGAGGGGACGAAATACTCGAGTAAGCCCGGGTACATTATGGAGGCAGCACCTGTACGGCGATTAATCTCGCTTTAAATGACACTTCTATCCGGAGAAAAATCGGGCGGCTACTCCCCCTTCGGGCGAGCGAGCGGCCATGCAAATTAAGTAAGCCCTCTTCAATGGCGGGATTGATTGAATCCCGAATCTGCGATGCAGATCGGCGGCGGCGAGGGGAAGGGATATATATATGTAATGTACGTGTAATGGATACTTTACACGTAGGCTTATAGAGACGCGCTTGTAAGTCGATTAACAATTCAATTTGAGAAACTTCGAAAAGGGCTTTCTCGTGGCTTTAAAGGTTTGATAAAAAATTTTGAAATTTTTCGAATAATCGAGTCGACGCACTTTTTGAATATTCGCAAAATCAGCTAAACTCCCGAATAAGGAGCAAAGATTTCCGTGGCATCGCGCGTAATTCCCTCGCGTCCCCGGTCCTTAATCCACTTCGCTCAGAGCAAAGTCCAGAGGCGCGCGTCAAAGGCCCCCGCTTTGCTCGCAACGTCGCAAATAGTACAAACGCGCGCATTATCCGCGCGCGTCCCCTCGACCAGAAAAAAAAAAGAACTGCCAGTCGGAGAGCCCCGGCGATAAGCGGCTTTTCGCCGTTCGCGGAAACGCTCTCTCAGTCTCGCGACTGAAATCTGGGATCGCGCGCCCCGAGGATTTCCCACGTGGCAGCTCGCGGCAGAGAGCAAAGAGGAGCGACGATCGGCGCGCGTCCTGGAAGTCGCTCTCCCGCGGGGGAGCTTTTTGTCCCGGTGCTTATTACGGTTCGGGATATCTCGTGTATAAATATTCAGCGGAGCTGTGCCCCGTTATTTATAATGCACTGTTGCTCGCGCGCTGCGGGCTCAGGTGCTAATTTGCGAAAGTCCCAAGATTATCCAATGCTTCGTAAACAATATAATAATACAAGAAACGCACGAAAATTGACGCCTGCACCCAGAAAGCTCCGCCGCCCGGTCGGGCGACCAGATTCCCACAGAAATTAAGCCGAGAGCCGGCACTTTAAGCTAAACTGAAAAAAAAAACAAAAAACAAAAAAAAAATAAGGCAGCTCGCCGCCTCTCGCGCGAACGTCCTTAATCGAAGCCATTCACGCGTGCGCGAGAGAGGGCGCACACAGCCGTATACTGTTTCGGAGCACCGTGGGACGGAGTGGGCGAAGAAGCGCGAGGC
This sequence comes from Ormyrus pomaceus, assembly GCA_900474385.1. Classification (NCBI taxonomy): domain Eukaryota; kingdom Metazoa; phylum Arthropoda; class Insecta; order Hymenoptera; family Ormyridae; genus Ormyrus; species Ormyrus pomaceus. Next base: position 27,739 of record UCOM01000986.1, read on the forward strand.
GCACAAAAGAGTCTCCTGAGAGAGAGCACGGCCGAGTTATCAAAAGCCGCGCGCCATTATGCAGGCACGTGCACTTGACTCGACCTGGGAGAGAAATCGGGCCGATGTGCAGTTCGGACGGGAGACCGTGTTTCCTTTGTAAATATATGTACATCGGCGACGTCGATGCGAAAGCGATAACGTTTGCGCTTTGAAAAACGGAAATGTTTCGCATACCGTAAACAACGGCTTTCGTTCGCCGCGACCGCGTTCGAACAAGACTGCATTTTCCAAGGGCTAATCTCGACAAAGGGCCCGACAAAACGCGCTCCACCGAATCGAGCTGGAAAACAGCCAGCTCGGCTCCCGACCCCAAGTCCCCAGGCGCGCGTTTGGCTTATATATATATTTTTTGCGACATTCGCACAGGGCTTCGCACGACAAGTGCACGGGGTGGGGCTGTGCGCGCTTTAAATAAATTCTCGATTCAAGTGGCCGCGGGAACACATCCCCCTGGAAGCGTTTAACGAGCTATTGATACTCCCCCGACCGGAGCGCGGGATGCAACCCCTGGGAGGGGGGGGGCGAGAGCGAGATAAATTGTCGGCGGAGGCTGATGTGCGGTTAACTCTAGAATTTGCGCCCGCCGAGCCGAGGAGGCGCGGATTTAGATTGTGCGAGATGTTTTTCGAATTAATTTCGTTGTACCGAAGGCGGGAATATTGTACACTGCGAAAATCTGAGATCATTCGTTTCTGGATTGAAACGAAATTTTGACGAATGCGACAAAACTTCCTCGCTAAACAGCACACGCGGCTGCGAATAAGTAATCTACAAAAAGCCCTCGTAAATCTCGAATCTGCAAAGCGCAGAAGTGAAAAGTAAAAAGGACGATTCGTTCGCTTCGTCGAGAGGCGAGGCGCTTTGCCGCCCCGAAAGGCAATCCATATTGATTTTGACAGCGTCAGAATTGAGCGGAGAACACGTGATGATGATGATGACGTGACGCGGCGCTCCATCGACTCTCTCGTATAGGCACATGTGTGAGCCGCCTCGCGGCCGCAAAGGGGAAAGAGAGAGAAGGAAAGAGCAAATTAATACTGTCCAGCAGAAAGGGACAAACGAGCGCGCTCGAGCTCTCATTGTGCCGCCGTCGCTGCTACATGAGCCGCGACAGTGCGAAATTAATTTCGCTCTCTCTCTCTAAGTGCCGGGATGACCGGCTTCCAGAGTAAATTCGCGAGCCGTGGAGAAAGCGCAATAATATCGTCCAAACGTTGACGCTGCGGTCCGGACAAAAGGGATCGATGTGAGATATAAAAATCGCGCTGCAGAGACGGTTGCCGCAGTCGCGGCGCTGCGATGTTTACAGTCTCGAAAGTTGCGTCCCCCTCCCCGTTTTCAAGAGTGCATCGCCGATCGGGCATACACGTCGGAGAAACTGCGGATCATAAATTTCATTACACGCCCCGACCATAAAATTGGCCTCGTCGAACGAGACTCGAGAGGAGAGTGTAGATCGCCGAGCTCTCTCTCTCTCTCTCTCTCTCCCTTTGAGATCAAAAATTTCTCCCTATGGATGACAAATTGCCCGTCGCCCGGACTCCCATTCACTCGAAACTCGCGCCGTGTACACTCTCCGTACACGTGCGATTATAATTTTGCACTCGCTTTGATCGGCCGCGCCTCGGCCGATTCGTTCTGGGAAGAGAGAGAGAGAGAGAGAGGGAGCTGTTTTAAACCGCGAGGAATGAATTATATTCGGCGAGGACCTTATATTTTCTCCTCGAAAATGTAGTATTGTTCCCCGGTCGTTATACACTGGCCGTATTAGCATTTATATTAAAGTGTTTTAATCCATTACTTATTCAAGCTGCGCGCGTCGTTCCTCAAGCGGCGGCGCGGACATTAAGAAAACTGAAAAACACACGCTTCCTCAGTCCCAGACTTTGCGCAAAGGGTCCGCGGGGAACCCCGGAATCTCGAAGAAAAACAGGAGGCGTCAGGAGTCGGCCTCGCGGAAAAGCCTTTGGCAGTGGTTGGCGCGCGGCCCCAGTTTTCGGAGCCAAGCGGCGCGCCCGTCCAGAAGTTCCATCGACGAAATTATTGCCCGCACAAAAAGGACGGAGAGACTTGGCGAGCGGAAGAATGGATGGACTGCAGTGGGCAACTCTCTGAGATGCAGCCTCGAGATATACGTATATATACGCGAGGAGCTGCGCCCCCCCTTTGTGAGGGAAATCAGAAAAAGCGCCGTAAATTATATGCGTGGATATGAGGCTGGGTGGCATTGTTGCTGAGTTTCCAAGTCGCCGGAGGAAGCGCTTTTTGTACGTACGTGGAATATTCTATTTCGACGAGGACGCGAGCTGACGTGATAATCGGATTCTTTTCATTACCGGGGCCTCGTCGCCTTTTTTTATTGAAATTATAAAGGGTTATAGGCATTGTTTCCTTCCGACGAAATTAATGAGCTTCTTGGTAAAAGATTAGCGGTTCTGAGTGCCTTAAAGAAGTATTACGGAATATCATAACTGACGGATTTTTTTAGAATTTAAATTTTGTTTCGAACTATTGTAAGATGCAGCGGCAACGTCCCGCGGCCGAAGCCGAACCCAAATTCCCCCTCCCCAGTAAAAAAAAAAGTCCACCGGAAAATAGTGCGAGGGAGTATAGAAAAAAGGTCCGCTGCCCAACAATGGACGCAGGAATTTCTTTCGGGGGTCGAATACCGTCCGGATCCCGTTTTCTCAGAGAGAAGCTCTCCCGGCGCAGGAAGTCTACGTACACCCAGCCGTGTTCGCGTCGCCGTAATAAAGACGCAGCCTTTTTGATACATATATATATATATATAATGGCTCGGCGCGCGAAAAATAAAGGCTCCCGATGCTCGTTTCCGGTGGCCTTAATTCGCGCCGTCTCCCTTTTGTTGTCGCGGAGCGTTAATCAAAGCCTGTGTTTTTCAGCCCTCCGAGCCGGTTTTCCCAGTTTTTTTCGCCCGTTATTCGCCTCGATTCTTGTTTTGGTATTGCATAAAAGTCGGAGATAAACGCGCGCCGGTCGAGCAATCGAGTGGGCCGTAAATCTCACCTACTTGAAAGCGCGAGGCCGGAACGTTTATTACACCCGCATCAATTTACTCGGGCATTCGTTTTCATAATCCCTCCGAGCAATAAAAACTCCCCCGCATATGACGTTTGATTGACGCCGAATCGACTCTGATAAATAAAGCATCGTCGACGCCGCATTTCCACGATATCCGAGCTGAAAAAAAAAAAAAAAATCGCCTTCCGCTCCTCCCCGAGAGCCTCTCTCCTCCGACCGATCAATCGGTGCTCCCTCCCTCGCGAATCCGTCGATAAACCAGCGGCGCGCGGCCGGATGCGTTCCATTGACCCTGCACGTATATATAGGCAGCTGCATCAGGCAGTAGCGAAGGAAACACGTGGCGGCCACATGTTGCACAAAAGACGAAGAGAGCTCCTTCCGTCTCCGTCGCCCTCACAAAGGAGCCCGGGATCGAGGCCTCCTGCCTGCCTCGGGTGTTCTCCATTTTTTTTTTCTCCCCGAGCCCGTAATCGAGCCGGATTCGACAGTTATTAGGCGGAGCTTTTTTCGGGTTTATGTAAATAAGGCCTTTTTTTTTTAAGGGAACCTCGGAGGGTGGAGTGCTTTTGTGGAAAATGTATTTTTACACCGTTTAAATATTGCCCGCCGCCGATTAACAGTAAAAATATCGAGCTTACAGCGTACGAAAAACCGCGACCACTTATTCGTCCCGCTCGCAGCGTCAACAATTAACACCCGTCGTCTCCTTGCTCGCTCCACCCGTCGTCTTCTCGGCGGCGGCTCCGTTTTCTTAGCCCTCGAGGCAGATCTCCTCGACAGATGTTTCGCTCCTCGCGCACAGCCGGAGAGAGAAAAAGAGATACCGAGAGAGATGCACACGAGCGAGCGATCGCTCCCCGAAAGTTGGGGGAGCTCTCGGCGTGTATATATACGCTAATCGGGGCCCCGCGCACATATGCCAGCTCCTTCGAGATTCCGTTACGAGCTCGGCGGAGGAGGCGAAGCTTTAATCGACGGTTGGCCGAAGGGAGGACGAGGCGGGGTAACGAATTTAGGAGCGGCGGAATTTAGCGGCAAAGCAGTTTGGCTTTTTAAACGAACGTACAATCCTTCGGGAGGATCGGATTCAAAATCTCGGGCGAAATCGTGCCTCGAGGACAGGTGTTCGAGGAGGGGAAAAGCCTTTTCCCGGAAATACCGAAAATTACGGTGCATAACGAGGCTCGCGAAAAGGCAGACGAGCGCTGGCTCGAGAGAGAGAGAGAGAGAGAGAGAGAAGCACGTGGTTCGCTCGACCATCTGTTGGAATCTTAACCCCATAAAGGCTCGCCGCTCCGCTGCAGCCCTAAGTGGCTGCTTCTCTTCTCGTTCTCTCTTGCGGCCGCGCCGACTATTTACGGTTCTCCCTCGGCGTATTTTGCCCGGTCGCCTTTTTGTTTCTCAATCTGTCATCCTGCCCCTTCCTCCTCTCTTTTTATGCCTCTCCGTCGCCCCCCTTTCTTGCGCGGCCCGGAGTCTTATAGGTTTTGTCCGTGTTGATCTAGGATAAGGATATTCGGGCACAGATGGTGTCTACGCGTCGTCTTTATATCTCTCATTCTTTCCGATTCCTAGCTTCCATTCAGCTGCATACCCCTTACGAATTTTAAAGCGCGGCCGCTGTTATTTTTCAATCTAATTCCTTCGGCACGAGGCTGTCGCCGGGACAAACGGACTTCGGAATAATTTTGAAAGCCTTCGTTTAATTAAAGCAACAAACTTGAGCCGCTCCTCGATAATAAGCAACTTACATAAGAGCCGTTTGTTATATACGTTACGCCGCTCGCACAACAACCGCGCGGCACCCAACTCTCGCAATTAACATCGTCCGACGATCCTTAAACGCTCGAAAATTCTCCCCCGCCACGAGCGGCTATATACACTTGTTTATTGTCGAGTCAAAGAGGTTCTCTCCGCCATCGCGCTCCCGTTACGACACCCGCAGCCCGTAAACGAGCAGCGCGAAGAGAAATTAAAAGCGTGAATCGAGGCCCTTGTTCTCACCGAACGCCCGCATAATATTCCCAGTCACTTCTCAGGCGGCGCGTTTATTTTCGGAGGGAGCCGAAGGTCGAGGGAGGGCGCGCTCTCTTTTTTCTTCCCCCCCGTGAGAAGGGAAGTAAGTCAGCGTCTTGCGAATGATCCTTCGGGAGGTGTATCGCCGGCCGATATGTATTTATGGCGACGGCATTATTCTCGTACTTTTAGGGGAAACAGGTTTTACGAGCGCTTCCGGACGCGACGACGGGCTCCGTTTTTGCTCCCGCTGCGCGACAGATTTTCAAGTGCCGGTAATCGATCGCTTTCTCACCCAAAAAAAAAAATCCTTACTTTCCCAATCGTAAAAGTTAAGCGGCGCGGTTTCCAGCCTCGAGGAGCGCATTAGGGAAAGTAAAAAACACTCGAACTCGCTCATTGTCTCCGTTCCTTAATGCACCGGTTCCCCAAACTCGACTTCGTCCCGTCGAATCCGCACAGCTGACTCGCCCGGGTGAAACGCGCGGCGCGTTCTTCGCTCGAAAATCCCGCGCACAAAGCGGCAGGAGAGAGAAGACCCGGGCAGCCGTTCCGCCGCTCGCGCAGGTAAAAACTCTCTCGGGTCCGCGCTACCTGAGCCACCTGGCGAGGATGGAAGGGACGTCTGGGCAAACACGCGTCGCCCGCGTTTTTCCCTCCCCCTCTCCCCGCGGGCTCGGCTTTTGTTGCCGCCCTGTCACTCGGATCCTTCGGGTGTAAGAGTGGCCTGCTTTTTTGCTGATGAAATATATATATATATATATATATCGCGGCTCGATGCGCTCTCTGCTCTCTCTCTCTCTCTCTCTCTCTGATTTACGTGGCGAGCTGAATTGATTTGGGCTTTGATTTTTTCTTGGAAGAGTCGGAAGTACCGCCGGGTAATCTGCTTGGAGCTTCTGAGAAAAGTGATTTTCTTTCTGTCGGAGCGACGAAAATATATTTAACTTAAAACGAAAGTTTAGTTTCGAAAAATATCGCTTGCTTAGCTTATAACTTTGAATAAAATTTTCCTGTCATAACTACTGTCCCTAAACATTTTTTATCTTATTTCCAAAAATTAAAAAAAGTATTATCTCAAACCCAGATTTTTATCCGAACCCGATAGAACAAATGTTTATTACCCACAGAAAAATCGTTTACCATGCCGAGGTATTTTTACAACGCCTTCGTCAGCGGCTTAATTTTATCATAAACAAACAACGACCTCCGGCGGAGCAGCTCCTTCCATTGTACCTCTCGCCGCGGCCGTCGTCCTCCGCATCCTCCATTCATCGGTCGATTCGTCTTCCCTGCCCCTCGCGGCGCGCTTCTCGGCCCGTCAGGCCATCGCAGTCCGTAGGCGGAGAGAGGCCGAAAAATGGACCGTTGGAAATTCCTGGGACGCGTGCATGGAAAAGCGAAGCGCTCTCCTTTCTTCCGCGATGGAAAATTGCGGCCTGATCAGCGAAGTGGGAGAGGGAGACTCGTGACTGCGACAATGGCGAGAGAGAGAGAGAGCCGGTCGCTGGCGAATATTTTCGTGCGCAGCTGTCGCCTGAATCGGTAATTTGACGTTGATTTTTCTAGTCACGATTTTCTCCGCGGGTTTTTGTTCCGCCGTGGAGATTTGCATTTCAGAGTCGAAGGCTTTTGTGCTATTTTTGGGCTTAACGGCGAGCCTTCGGATTTTGCCAATTAGTATGGTTCGCTGATATTTTAGGGAAATTTACCGCCGACGGCTTCTTCGAGAGCTCGGAAAATTAATTTTTCACGCCGGCTGGTTATTTTATGCACGATGGAAATTGTCGTTTCTTATCTTAAAAGGGAACCTCCAAAGCTCGGCTCAAGATTTTCATATCGAAGGCTTTGGCCGGCCACTTCGATATTACGCGCCGTTTCATCCACTCCTGAATAAATGCGACAGTTTTTTAAATCCAGAAATATTCGCCCTGCGCGTCTGCGCTTTTTTAAATCGTCCAGCTAACCTTTAATAAACATCTCCTCGAACGACGGTAATTCGAGCGCTCGCGATGCTTGTTTTTATACACCAGTCGCTCCTCGAGCGAAATAGGATCAATTAATCGTGTCAGCTGCTCGGAAGAAAGTCTTTCTCGCAAAAAGAGGCCTCCTTAATCGGCGCGTCCCCTTCAATTAAAGACGCAGGCTCGACATTTAAATTTCACTTTTTTGCGCCAATTCCCCGCTTCCTGTCCCCAGCTGCAGTCTATCTGCGTAATTGTGACAAATACCGGGAGCGGAGCGAGAGCCCGAAATTGAAGCTCGCGCTTTAAGCGCGTAAAGTACGTAATAACGTCGAAAGTCGCCAGTAAACTGCGCCGCGCGCCGAGCAATTAGCCCGAAAAGGGCAATACGGCGCGGAGTTGGCGAAACCGGCGATTACGCAAATTGAATCGAACGCGCGGGGCCGCAGCTTTGGAAATAAAGAGCGTATTTTCGAGAATACTTCGGCCCCAAATCACCGGCAACAAAGTCGTCTATTGACTCTAATCAGCGTCGACGCGAGTCGGAGCTCTCTGCCTCTTCGCCGAAAAGTGGATCGTAAATAACGGGGGCAATAAGGCGCGCATCGAGGGAGGACTCGGGGATAAAAATCGCATTGAAAGCACGCCGGACAGCAGCTGTCCGGCCTCCCGAGTTTAAACCTGGCCGGGGCGGACAAAAGCGGCGCGAGGCAAGGCGAAATCGTCGAGGAAATCGTCGAAAAACCGAAGCTCCCGCGACAAAAAGGTCTGCTGCTGCTGCTGCTTTGTCGCCGATCTCTCGTCGAGAAAAATTGAAAGGGAACGGAGAGAGAGAGAGAGAGAGGGAGAGACGGAAAAGGAGGGAAAGGACTCTGGCGGCTGAGGCTTTGCGACGAAAGAGCTTATTTACCCCGAGCCCGAATATCGCGCCCTCTTTTTTTGCCGCGGCGCGATTGTATATACTGCAATTACTTTTATTTTGCTTTTCCGCGGCGTTTCTTTATAAAAATGAAGATATTTGGAATTTGTATATCGAAATTAAATTGTATTAGTTCGTTATTTGAAAATTACGGCTGAACGCAGACTTGCTTTCAGCTTTGCCGAGTATCCTGTAATTGCAATAATTATTGAGCGGTTTTAAATCACCATATAATTGATCGATCCGAATTACCACTTAAATTGTCAAAGCAAATCCATTTTCCAATAAAGCGAGTTTCTCAAATATAGAATCCGTCACACATAACCATGCAATAGACCACCTTTACTTCAAGCAAAAAACCCGACCGCATCTGGCCAAAATCCTCGAGTAACCCCGATGTCGGTGCACCCTTCCTCAGCTCGGTGCGTGCAACCACCTTGGGCCTGTCCAAAGGGGGGCGGCGGCCTAAGGCACCACGCGTAGCTTACACGTATATCTGGCGGGCGCGGAAACAGCTGTGAGGAAGCAGGTGTGCGCGCCCGGCCCCGGTGACGTAGCGCGTGGCGGGCCGGAAGCGCCGCGCCGCGTAACTATGCACCTTCTCCTCCGGTTTTATTTTGGGACACGTGGGACGACCGAGGTTTCGTGCTTCCTACTATTCGGGGGACCGCCGAGCGCCGGGATCGACTGCTGTTGACCTTTGCCGAGAGACGGCTGATGGCTCGGCGAGAAAGTTTTGGCGGCTGAGGGAAACTTCGAGCGAGCCGCGAGTGGTTGGGGAAGGGTTGGATATACTTTTTGGCTCGTGGACTCTGGGGTAAGGAGTCGCTCGAGTTCTGTTATTCTTCCTTTTTCGAGCGGAGGCTAAGGAATTTATCCGGGGTCGGAGGCTGCGATCGCTGCGTTTATTTTCCTCTCGCTGACATTCGCCGTTGGTCTTTGCTTTTTTAACCAAACTCTCTGCGCTCGCTTTAATCTCCAAAAAGAGTGAATAAATTGCGGTATTTCAAAAAGAGAAAACTTTACCACTGCGGATATCTCGAAAAATCAAACGGCCTCGTTTATCCAGAAAATTAACCGGCTAATCCTCGACGCAGCCTCGCCCTCGCGAGACCCCGCAAATCCTTCTCTCCGTCGCGGACACCTCGCCTCCCCCCGCTGCTTCTGCGATACATATACATACATAAATTTTCCACGGATAGTTGGATACGTATTCTGCGGTGCGCGCGCGCGGTTTATCGGGCCTGTTTTTATTTATCCGGGGGACAATGACAGCAGGATCACACCCTCTCCAACAGATGCACGCACCGCCCGACGATCCCTCGAGACGCGCGCCGTGCGCCGCTTTCTTTTTTTTTTTTAGCTTTAAGGGGGTGGAAGGAAGGTGGCCGCCGACGAGCGGGACTTCGGAGCGGCTGGATTTTTTTTTTTTTTTTTCAAGATTCTCGAGTGGAAGTGCGTGTCGGGTTGGAGTTAATGAGTCGCGGCGGGATTGTGAGGTCTATATTTGGAGGCTTGGTTGATGAGTTATTGACGATGCAGATGCATTTTTGGTTTTAGATGAATGATCAATCGAAGCGCTTGCACTCCGATGTAAAAGAAGCGTGTAAAAGTACATGCACGGCGTTCTAGATCTTTACAAAGTTTTCAAAAATAAAAATTCGATAAATCGCAGCCGTCAAAGTAGATTCGCGTAAATTAAGCGCGCAGCTAAATTGAACCGTTTATCGCCAAAGCTCGAAAATCGTAATAAACAAATCGAACGAAGCGGAAAAACAATTAAACTCCACTTTAAACCTCTCCGCGCAATTACCCCGGAAAAAAAAAAAAAGATCCAGCAAATCGCCAGACGATCAAAATCAAGTTACAGAGCAGTTCGGCCTCCCCAATAACCCATCCCCCTCCGTTCGCCATTTATCTTTTTTATCCCATTCTCTCTCCCCGTCTCCCTCCGCGCTCCTCGACGCGTATACGAAAAAGCGTATATACGGGGGGGCGGCGGCCGCGGTCACCCGGTTAACTGCGAGCATTGTTCGATTATTATTTCGGTACATATCGCGCACTTGTTACCTCTTTGTGGGCTCATATGGCGCGCCATGCGATATATATACGCGCCGAGCGTCACGGAGACGCGGCGAGCAAAGTGACGCGCCGGCTAATAAAGCCGGTCTCTTCTTCTCCCCCCTCCACCCCCGGCGAGAGATTCTTGGAAGCTTTATGACCGAGATAGCAGTGCTGCAGAGTCGTAAATTTTTTTTTCCTGCTTCGAGGGATTGGATTGTTTATTGTTCTGTGGGCGGGAGCTCTCGCTTGTAATTGATTGTTGTGTTTAATTTTTCGGAGTTTTATACGTGGCTTTTCTGCGGTGAAGTACGCTGCTTTTAATTGAAAATTATTAATCCCGTTACAGCAAAGGGCTGGTAATTAATATACTTTTAAATGTATTCCTTCGTAAATAATATTAAAAACTCGTTAATGCTCCTACTGCTGTAAAACGCAAAACGATTAATTATTGTTGCGCAAATACACGATGAATTTCAAACGTATACAACTTTAATAAATAAAATTTCCAGGTCGTAAGCCACACTTTTCAACATTACCCGACAATTCGTCGCGGTAAAAATGTAAAATACCGCGGAGCGAAGCGTCGTCCCGAAAATTGCGTTAAATTATTTCCCCCGTACACTGCAGCCGGACTCGAAATTCCCGCGACTAAAAAAAAAAACAGTTTGCTCCCGGAAAAAAAAGAAGAGGAGGCTCCGCGGCGCGTAAAAAAGGGGGCGCGCATTAAAGCGCGCACCGCGTCGCCTCTCGCGCATTACAAGACTCTTCCCCGGACATTCGGCCAATTGTCGGGCCGGCGATAATCGCGCGCGCGAGCCGCCTCGTAAAAGTCGATCTCGAAAATTGGGGATAACTCGAGCGCGGCAGCAACGGTTCTCGAGCTTTTTCGAAAAGAAAAAAATACGGGAAGAGGCGTTTGGTCGGAGTGGAAATTGTTTGACGAGCGTTAGCGTTCTAAGGTTTTTTTAATAAGTCCGCGAGAGTGGAGGCAAGCTCTTTCCTTTGAAGACTTGCAGTTTAAAATTAATTTCCACCGTCCTTCCATAATAAATAACGCTATGAATCAAGTTTTTAGAGGCTTCCGCGAACTTTGCCGTAATCATTACTCAAAATGAAATTCCCCAAAGTCCGACAGCTGTTAACACTCCACCCTCCTGCTTTAACGACCGCGCAAATAAGAATATCCCAGCCGCGATTTTCGCTCGAATCGATCCCCCGCGCCGTCATAATCCTCCGAAAGAGTGGATCTCCTCCGGGATAATCGGAAGCTCAGCGCAGCAACATCTGCCCTCTCTCGTCATAATACGCGCGCGTGTCCTCTTTTCCTCTCGGCGCGCGCGCTCGTGGCCATTCATTATCTCCCTCCCTCCCTCTCTCTCTCTCTCTCTCTCTCTCGCTCCGAAAAAGGATCTTTCCCTTTTTTTATGTTCGGGGCCTGCTCCGTCTTCGGGTCCATAGGAGAACATCTGCGGCAGCTGCGAGACGGCGGTGGCGGCGGCGCGCGCCAGGCAGGTGTTCTCGCTCTCTCTCTCTCTCTCTCTCTCTCTCTCCTCCTCCTACTTCTTCTTGTTCCTCCTCGGCGCAAGGTCCGCCAATTACGCGTGCCTCTTGCTGCCCGGGCCTGCTTTTCTTTATCTAACGCGGAGAGAGAGAGAGAGAGATGCCTTTGGGACGCGCGAGGCTTTTTTCTCCGGGCCGTATGGCTCGGGTGAGCTGCTTTTTTCGGGGTGTGCTGCCGGGTCGTTTTCTAGGTTTATGGTGATTTAGGCGTAGGATGACTGTGCTCCCGAGTCTTTTATTGGCCCGTTCGGGAGATCGCCTGGCCGATTATTTGGAATTAATTTTCGGTGAACTCCTATTTTTAGAATCTTTTTGTACACATACATTGCACGTGTCCACTCGACGTGGGGTTCGACCAATTCTTAGGATTCGAAACTCTGTCTTTCCACATCTTCTATACGTAATTCAGACTATATAGTTTATTACGCTATTACATAAACTGTACTCACACGGCGAAGCTCTCGAGCCTCTCTCGAGCCGCATTAATTTTCCCCCGGCGACCGGCGCAGCGTCATTAAGCCGAAAAATCCGCACGAGCGAGGCGCAACAAAAAGCCTTCGCCTCGCTCTTACACACATTCACCGGCGGCCCTTCTCCGCAAAGAAAGGAGCGGCGGCGGCGCAAAACGCATAACGCGGCCCGATTATATGAGCGCGGGCCCGAAAATCCGGCCGAGTCACGCTTTCTTCGGTAGCGGCCCGGCCGGTGCAGCTGCATTCTCTCCTTGTCCTCCTCGTTTTCGGGACGGCCCCGAGGGCCCCGCTCGAATTATATCTTGGGCACGCGCCGCAGCCGTCGCCGCCGCGTGCCGGGGCCCCAGATAACATCCCGGCTGCATCTGCCCCCGGCTATATACGAAATTTAAAACCGGACACCGCGCGCGCGGCTCAGGTACTTTGCGCGCCTGTTTGCCGAGAGGCAGGAGGATGCGTAAAGGAGCGCCGAGAGATTGAGAGAGCTAAGAGCGGGGGAAAACTTTGACATTTTGTATCTATCGCTCTCGGGAGAGCTCGATTTGAGGGCCTCGCGTGTTTGCTTATGCGCTGTTTTCAGTGTCGAGAGTTCGGGGAAAGTTACCGACGACTCTACTGGCTTTAGAAAAATATTGAATGCAGCTAAAAATTCAGTCAGATTTTTCAAAGTGATCCGCTGAATTTCGTGGCACGAGTTGACAATCGGTGATGTACGCGTAGCTTTTTAACTTTTTGTGCCACTTCGTCAGTTATACACTGCTCGTATGTTAAAACCTTGTAAGCGATACTTTCCATTTAAGCTTCAACTACGTAGTTTCGGCCCGAAATCGAGGCCAACTGTCGCGCCTGCAATTTAAATTCAAACCCTCCTGACGAGGGTGTGTACTTTAACCTCCGACAAAAAGCTACAAAACTCGCCCGGGCGGACACAAAAACTACGAGAGTCCGTCCGATTCGTGCCTGCGCCGCGTTTTGTCCGAGTCCTTCCCACAAAGGACTCTAAGCGACAAAAAAAGAAAAAAGGAAAAAAAGACAGTCGGAAAGTCAAAAGTCTGAATGGCCGCGGCGCAAGCGAGAGGAGCGCCGCGTAATGGAATATCCATTGTGGAGTTACGAAAGCTAGGCGTTTCTTTCTCTCCTCGGTCCCGCTGCCGCTTCTTGGGAGAGCATTAGCATGTTGTGCGCGCAGAAGAAAAGCGACAGATGAGTGCCCTCGGGTGGACTTCCTCGCTGGCGAAACGCTGCGGTCGGATATCGATTTCCGCGAATTGCGTCATTGATGCACGGCGTCTTCTCTTTCGAAGGCGTCTGCGTTCTCGGAAATGACCGTCGGGGTGGAATGGTGGACTACACGGAGTGCGGTCGTACAGTTTCGTAATTCGCGCGCATTGGTATATGTATACAAGTAAAGCGAGGAGAATTTTTATCAGCGAGAGAGGCGCGGGCATAAAGTTTATATCGCTATCTGAAAACGACACTTTTACAGCGGCAAACGGCGCGCTAAAATCGAAGGTACGGCGCAACCGGTTCGAACGCTTTTACATTCCCTTGGAGCCAGCTTTCGCGAGACATTAGAAATCGCCGCGACCTCCGAAAGCGGTATATAGAAAGACGCGGCTTCCGGCGCATCGTCTCTCGAGAAGAAAAAAGGCCAGGCTGCACGCGGAAGGCAACCTGCCGCCGGCCGCAGGACCGGTCCTCCGGCACGTGCTGCTGCATTCCGAGCAGCTGCGACTTTCGGGGCTTCGTCCTCCCGATCCGGCTAATTATGCCGTCCACCCCAGTGGCTCGTTCGAAAAGCCCGAGTCTCGCTTCCAGAATCCACGCGCGGCACGTCGATCGAAGCACTCGGCGGCAGCGAGCGGCCGAAATCGAAGCCGGAATCCAGACCGATAAATCCTGTCCTTATATACACGCTCGCGCGGGAGGGGAGAACGGGGAGCGATAACGCCGCGGCGGCTGCAGCTTGCCGCCGCCGCCAATTTCTAGGCGAATATAAATGCGAAGTACAGAAATGTATATGGGCGGCCGCGCCGCGTCGAAATAATGCCAACGAACGCATTGAAGGGAAATTCGCGAAAACAATAATCGGCCGCGCGGAGCCGTTGGCCCCCCGGCACACTTGGCGCGCGGGAGAATTCATGTCCCAATTACAGAGTGCTCAAGGAACGGCGCTTGTTTATTCGACTGGCTCTTTGCGCTTTATATTATATGCTCCCCGGGATTTTTCGAGACCGGGGAGATATATTTTTAACTTTATTCGAGAATTCGTATTATCCATTGTCGGAACGTGCCGAAATTCCATTCATAACAAACTCTCTCGATTCATTAACCGAGCATTACGCTCGCCGAGAATGAATAGACGAAATTTTATCGCTCGTTCGATGAATAGCATTCGAGCTCTGTATACCACATTTTCCCAGAGCATTATTAAATTACGGAACAAATACTCGGCGCTCACGAAAAATCAAACCAAATCCCGCGAATCTCCAGACTGCCTCGCTGATATATATGCATGTGTATAACGGAAGAGAAAAATAATTGCAGATTACTCACCCGTACAGCATGGCCGCGCCGGCGATCCCACCGCCGCACTGAGCCGCGACGTAGAGGGCAGCCCTGAGGGGCGACACCTTCCTTGACAGGGCGAACGACACGGAGACCGCGGGGTTCACGTGCCCACCTGTCGACACAACATCAGAGTCAGGACTCTCTCTCTCCCTTCAGCTGGCGCCCTGCTCCGGGGCCTCGCGAGCCGACCCTCGGCTCTTTAAACGCGCGATATTTAATTCCGATCGATCTTTTCTTTTTGCGCCGATCTCGCGCTCTCTCTTGTGATTAAAGAGAAAAGAGAGCTATTCTGGAAGGAGAAGCTGCATAACGGTACATCGAGGAGGACGCGTGCATCTCTCTGCCCCCGAGGGATTCTTCTCCGAATCCAACGGCGCGTCTTTCGTACACACACGTATACGTGTGTATGTACGTGCACTCTCTTAAATACTCCGGCCGCGAGGCCGCAATCGACTAACAAGCCAATTGAGAGTCGGAGACGACCGCAAACGACGCTACAAAGGAGGGACAGAAATAAGATCCCCGTTTGAAGACAATCTCCGCCGAGGAGCGCCGCCGCGAGAGAGTCTACTTTTCAAAGCCGATCGGCTTATTATTTCACCGCGAGAATCGAAGCGTCCCTTTGGAAATTGTTCTCGCTCGTTCGATTCTCTATTACGGGCCGCATTATTTGTGATAGATGAGGATCTATTCAGGGAGCTCGCGGATCGCATTGTTCCGATTTCTCGGAATCGGCTTTCTCGAACGACTAGGACTAGGGTTATTATTTCAATGTTCCTTTATTTTTTTCGAGCGAACTATGGGGGTATTATCTGATTATCGAGTCGCTTTGGTTCGCGTCGCGAAAAAGAAGTTCGGAATTGATCGGACGGTCTTGACGTAATAATCTTAGTTTTTATCTTATTCCCAGTAAGTGAGTTTTCTTATCTGGCGCATAAGGACACTTTCGAATGAGAACTAATGAGAATTCGACTTTCGGAGAGCGTCCGTCGTTTAGCCTTTTCGATTTAGTTAGTCTAGTATATTTCAGAAACTTGAATCTACTTCTAATTTAATACGGAGAGATTTAACGAGAGCAGCTCTTCCTCGACGCTTTGATATAGAGACTTTAAACTTTCCGATAACTACGTACATTTTCAACAATAACCCGAGTTATTCTAACTCGCGCAACTCGACTCAATATCCTCCAAGATCTTTGAATGAAAAAAAAACCATAAAAATGTCCTCACCGCTGACGGGTCCAAAGATGAGCTGCACGGCGGCGATGGCGAATCCGGAGGCGATCGCGGTGGCGAGAACGTTGAGTCCGCTGCCGGAGACCGCCGAGGCGATAGCCGCTCCGGCGACGACGAAGGCGAATAGGAAGGTGGCGAAGCACTCGACGGCCACGGCCCGCCAGAGCTCGAGGCTCCTCGCCTCGATGCTCATCGGCACCTTGTGCTCCACCAGCTGGGCCTCGTTCTGCTGCTGGTTCTGCTCGCGGAGGGCCGAGAGCTTCGTCAGGAGGGTGACGATGTGCGCGTCGACGTCGCGGGTCGTCGTGCTGCCGGCCGTCGTCGTCATTCTGATGGATCTGGTTGCTCGCGGAATTGCGGGAGGAGACTGAGTGTCAACACACTGGCACACGCGCGAGCGAGAGATGGAGGGAGAGAGAGAGAGAGAGGGAGTCGGAATCTGCGGCGTTCTAAGACTGGCTCATTCCTGAGACGGGGACCGGGGAAGTGTTGCCTGCTCGGCAACGCGCTCTCGAGTGCCGCCCGAGCTGCAACGCCTGAACAAGTGTGCGGCGGCGGTGGCGGCGGCGGCAGCGGCGCTGCACCCCCACCGCCGCGGCGGACAACCGGCCAGCTGTTCGACGACTCGTGCTGCAGCTTATAAGTTGGGAGGAAAAAAATTTAGGGCCGATGCTCACCTTGCTATTAGGCCCCGGAACGCGTGGCGGACCTTCGAATCGGGGGGGAGGGGGAGCTTTTGATTTCGGGGATTTTGAAGGATATTGCACGGCTCGTTTTTGGGATGATTAAAAATCGGGCGAAGTGGCGGTTTTTGTTTCCGGGACGGAAATGCGGCCGCTCGAGTGGAAATTTTAATGGTTTTTTTTCTCACTAATTTTGGTACTGGGGAATTTTTAATTTTTTCATCAAAATCGATTTTCGATTCCGCTCGTGACGTGTAATATTTTACATCGAAATTAAAGCGGTCGAGTGTAAGCTGATGCAAAGTTACCACGCGAAGTAAGAGAAACCAATATTTATCGCATACCATATCCTTCGCACTTAATTAGAAACCGTGAAACATGTAACTTAATTCCGGCGTATTTATTTCATGCTTAGGTATGCTTTGCAATTACGCTGCGGTCTTTACCCTCAAATGCCGGTATTTATTCGGCTCTAACTAAGTTTTTCAGGCACTTGTAAACATCCAGTACAGTTGCATTCTAGTCGTGCTGTTTGTACAGTTTGTATTGCGCGTCGATTCCTATATTTATCTTTAATTAAATTGGATTAAAACAAGGAGCGCGTAACGATACAAAATTACTTCTCTCTCTATTTGTTTAGCCGTAAATACCGAATTGCATGTTTGCCGATTTAAGTGCACTTGTACTAATTAGAGTCTTAATTGTTATTGTAATTCAAGTTTTTACATATATTTTGATTTTCTTATTTTGTGTTTCTTTCTGCAGGCGGCGGTATCTAACCGACGTGGTTTCTTAATCAAAGTTCTAATATTTGTTCCTTTTATCACTTCCTATGCAAAGCGAGTTGTCTTTAACGTTCCTGATATTTATTTTAACAGAATATTCATCATTCTTGTTTGACGCACTATTTTTAACTTTCTGTTTTGTAAAACTTTTATATCCCCCTGATTCTTTACACTTCCTACTACGAGAAAAAAATAAATAAAAACTAACACAAAGGTTTTCAATAATTTTTACTTTAGCTTCCGTTTTTTCAAAGAGACTTTTAGGAGTCGTGACATTAAGTTTTCAGGTACCTGGATTATATCACTACAAAAGTCTGAGACATAAATCTTACGTTTTACGACTGTCCCCTAATTCCTCCACTTCCGCTTCCAAATCTAAACTAAAAGCATCGCGCTTAGCGGAAATCTTTGTCTCGCCCCTTCGATGTTTTCCTTCTCGTAATTATACCATAACTCGCTTCTAAAATAAATATACCTTTAATCACTTTAAGCAGCTTACTTCTACAGGTTCGCCTTGGATTTTTTTTTAAATTGCTGCTGCATGCAAAAATAAATATTTTTTAATAATATATTCTATATTTTTTTTTTTTTTGGTTGGGAATTTCAATCCTTTACCCGTTGAAAATGAAAGATATTTTCTTTTAAAACACGCAGAGTTATAAAAACATATTCAAGATTCTCAAAAAACATGTGCAGGTTTTGAATGCACATAAATTTAATAGAAAACCTTTCCACGCTAGTAAAATATTCAGAACGCATTTCAAACGGTGTACATAACATTAAATTAACCCGAAAGCAATTTACCCACAGCGAAAACAAAAAACATTTTCAATTCCAAATTACCTTAAAAAAATTCAAACCAATCCAAATCTCAAAAGCCAAGCTCGAAAACCTCCCGAAAAAGCCCACCTACCACTGGCCCGCTCCGAAGCCGAAATTAGCAATTTTTCAAGTGCACACAGCCCCGTCGGAGCCTCGCACCGGCCCTATATACAAGCTCGGCAGGCGCGCGCGAGGGAGACGGAGGCATGCCGGATTCGCTGCGCAGCCTGGGGCCGTGCATCTGCCCCTCGGCGCGCTCTTTTCTTCCTCCTCCTCCCCTCCCCTTCCCCGCCTTTTTTTCGGAGGCCCGAAGGAGAGATAGGCATCGCGAGCGAGCGCGTATACCTGGCTTCGGGCCGCCTCCTCCTCCGCCGCCGCCGCCGGCCGCGCGCGACAGAAGTGCAGCGAGCCGGCCGATTTTCGAGAGGAGAGAGAGTCCGATTTTTTTTTTCGCCGCTTTGATGGATGCAGTTTTAATTATGCGAGATCGCCGATACGCGGAGACTCGTTTTGGGGGCTTTATTTATAGTGTCGTTCGAGCAGGGGTACGTGTTTGTTTTTCAGTTTGGGAGGAATAATTATTTGAGGTCTGAAGAAGATTTTGGATTTGAAGGGTTGAGAGGGAAGTGTTATTTTTCATTATGTAATAAAGTGTTGTTACTGTAAAATTAATTGTTTAATAAACAAAATTGTGCTGCAAAATTTAAGTAAAATTCAATCTCTTGATCTACTTATGATTCAAAAACATTTATTTAAATAAAATTTAATTTATGTAATGGCTCTCAGTTTTTATCCTTTTATGGCTTGAATACAAATCCGTGTGTACCTTTTATTTTTAAATGTAGCTGTATTTGTAAGCGATGTATAAAGTATAATAAATTGCAGAATAAATATATTTATTAAAAATCCGATAAAAAGCAACTTTTGAAAAAATTGAATAAAAGCAGTGTATGAGGGTTTCATCCTCTTTTTTTATAAATTATTTTTTACATTTAATTTATGACTTTAATACGTAGAACGTATTTTTTAAATAAATTCACAATTTACTTTTTCATAAAAATAGGGCAATACAATACAACAAAGTATTTTAAAACATTCTTCCTTATCGACCTTCAATGTGATCTTTGTGAATTTTCTCGATCTTCTCCAGTCCTATAAACACCGTCAGTCGATAATATTGTACCAGCAATATATAAGTTCTATATTGTATTTGAAAATATCATGTTTTAAAATTAATTATTTAAACTAAAATCTTCTTTAAAAGAAACTAATATTTTTAAATATTTTAATATAAGTGTGAGAAAGAAACATTTATATTTTAAGTATTTTAAGTCATTTGATTATAAAGTTTTTGTAACTTTACTTAAACCACTCCAATTAGATGCAGTACCCATCCAATTTTTAATTTTCCAAATTCCTTTCTCCATTTTCGATAACCCACAAGCTTTCCGTTACTATAATCCAATCCTATATACGCATCCCAGCGCAGCTAAACTTACCCAACGCATAATTAAACCGAAGAAACGAATCCCCCAAATCACATTTCACCCAACTCCAAAAGCAAGCTCAGCTCCTGGAACTCCAAAGCGCGTTACCTCGTCCCGTCGCTCGAGCCCTTTGTTCCTGCATGCGCGCTTCCAAGGGCATATCGCTCGCCGCATGCAGGCGATGACCGTGACACGCGCCGCGCACATCATTTGACCCGAGCGAAGTTCTGGTCTGAGAAAGCCGCCGAGCGTGACGACGTCTTCGGGCCCCAACGAGGCCCCGACTTGATTGCAACGGAGGGGCGAAGCGGCGCCGGGGAAATTGAATTAAATCGAGCAATTAGGGGGGATTAAGCGCGGACTGAGAGAGCTGTGCTGGCTTTCGCGAACCGAGGCTGGAAGACTGGCGGTCGGCCGTTTGGTGTTTCGTGAATTTTTAGGAAGTAGTGTGATTCGTATATTTTACTTATAAATTTCTTTTGTGTACATTTTACATTTTTCAATACAATAAGCTATTATTTATTTACGAACTACGGTTAAAAACAGGAAGCTAATGCAATTATTATTGGGACGTTGAGTAAATAATCTTATGCAATTGCGAATAAATATTGCTACTTCTTAATATTTCATAGTAGACATTTATTTATGTATATATTGCGTGTTACATGATAAAAACTTTTTCTGAAAGTTGAATGTAACTGTTTATTAGTAATACAATAAATACAATTTGCAAAAACTAGTGCGATAGTACAAATTATTATGAAACGGAAAAAGATTGTTAAAATAGCACGCCCTGATGATTACGACTCTGAATGTCTAATCTAGTTAGTGCAATTACGTAAACATTGTATTGCCAATAGACTAATTTTAATTTGCCATAGTTTTTTAAGTCCTTTAGATTTCATAACTTACAGATAAATTTCAGCTGAACTTTGTATAAAATATAGAAGTCTCCGGATCAGCACCACGGTGTGCCACCAAGAAATTTAGTTAAGTTTAAAGCTTTTAATAATTCTTTTGTAATCAAATTATGTAAAATTTTTTAATATAAAAATCTGCAACGATTTGATTAATGACTTTTAAGCCGAAGCATTTACTTGCAGCAACCAGTAGTTTCATAAGCAATATCTGGCATTAATTCACTGCGAAAAATATTTTAAATCCTAAAATATTGATATATTGATAAATTGATTTTTAGTTTATGTACACAAAGTAAAGCTTTTTTATTTAAATAACCGTTTCTTTCATTTGCCAGAAAAATAATAAAAATAATTGTTCACTTAGAAAATGGCAGCGTTAACATTGTTCCACAATTTAAAATAGGTCTAAAAAAGTATGAAAAGATATTTATAAAAAGGAAAGAACACGAGGTTAGTGTTTCTTTGGAGGCGCACCAAGAACGAATTAAATAATTAATCTCGTAAAACAGAATCTCCATAATAAAGGACTTACAATATTAAAAAGTATAATCTTTAAATAAATAATAAAAGTTAATTTATATAAGCCAGAAAATGTGCTTGATAAATAAATTATTCGGTTTGCTGTTAACTATGATTCTTATTCAATATTTTAATGTTACTGGCTTAATAAAATTTTCTAATCCGAATCAAGAGCAAATTTCGAAACTCTCGGTAAGTTATGTATTTTTAATCAGCTTTAATAAGCTACAATTAATATTAATAGGACATATTCTTAAAATTTGTTTGTTCTTGTCACTTTAAGGTAAAGATTATTGATCAATGTTTCCCATCAAATCAGATTCTTTTACTCAGCGATAGAAATAACGCCAACGATTTCGGTTTGAATTCACTATTTTCGTATTTTCTTCCTTTAAATCTATTTGAAGTAAAGAATAACGATATTTCTGAGAAATATTATCGTTTTCAAAAAATATTTCAGTTGAAAGAAATTCATTTCAGTAAGGAAACTAAGCCCTCTACAGGTGTCGTTATTAATATTTTATCCAAGGCAAATCTTATAAAAGCAGTGACTAATTTGAGAGATTCTATTTGGTGGAATCACGAAGCAAAGTTCTTAATCATTAATAGAAACGTCAATTCAGGTTGCCAAATGGCCAACGAATTTTTAGCTGCAGTTTGGTCATTTAATGTTTTGTCTGCAATTTATGTTTGCTACACACTCAATGGATCAGTATTTATGTATACATTAATTAATTCTTTTACTAACTTAGCACCTGCAATGTGGCAAGAAATTACATTAAAAAATGCTCCGCTTGCTTACTGGACCTTATTTCAATGTTCTGAAAGAATTAAAAATGAATTTTTAGCGATCGGTAAGTACAATATATTTTTCCTAACTCGGGTTTGAAATGGCCCTCATTTCACGCTAGAAAGTAGCATAGAAAATCGAGCATTTCAAACGTTTGACAAAATTGTTTGATCAAGCGGAGAATAATGACCTTTTACCCCGCTCTTTTTTCCCGGTCTTCGGCAGACCTTACCGCGGAAAAGAGTCACTTTTTTCAATTTTTGAAATTTAATAAAAAATTTTTTGAAAAAATATTTTCATATCTATAATTTTTTATCTGTATTAAACTATTTTGTACGATTTATGAGTACGATTTGAAATGCACGATCATCTACCTAACTTTCTAACCACAAATGAGGGCTTTTCATGCCCTCGTTGACAAAATCACGGTGTGTAACACGGGGAGAAAAGCTATTTCAAACTCGGGTGAGGTATTTTCACCCTCGCTAGAAATAGCTCACTTTCTCCCCTTGTTGCACAATATACTATTAATGCTTCATATCTATAATTGCACTACGGTAATGATTATTTTATTTTAACACACAGATTACCGTGCGAAACTTTATATTTTGACAAACTAAAAAATCTGAATGGCTACAATTTGAAAACAGTTATTACACTTGATAATTACAAAGATGTGTCGATGTTTAATGTAAATAAATTTCATTGCGATAAATATAGGCCACCTGATATTAAACTATTTTGTACAGCTATAAGTGTTCTCAATTTAACTGCTACTATGAAAATGTTCAATAATACAAGTTTGGATTTGGGTGTGCCTCGCGGTGCTCTCAAAGAAGTTCTTTACAACAATGCGGATAGTTCAGCAGATACGTACTATTTACGCGACATTTGGAAGTATCAATCTGTTCAATTACATTTCTCTAGAATAGTAATAATATCTCCAAAAATAAGGATATATTTTCAAGAATATATAAAGATTTTTTTCCAGAAGTTACAGATTTTAGTAATAATTATTTTTTGTTTATTATCTACGCTAATCTTGAAATATATTTTCAAACAATCTATGATCAACGCAATTTTGAATTTTGTTCGAATCACGGTAAACCATTCTGTTTCCGAAGTACCAAAAAGTACAGTTGACAAAGTAATATTCATTATTTTAATGTTTGCTTCTTTTGCGACAAGCACTTTCTTCTTTAGCTATTTAAGTGCAATCAATACTTCGTCACCTATAATGCTAATTAATTCTTACGAAGATTTAATAAAATCTAATTTTACTATTTATGCATTAAAAGCCCATATAGATATGGTGGGTTACGATAAACTGCGCAATAGTTATCATAAAATGAGTTATGGTCTTAGTTGTATGGACAGTTTATTAAAAGGTGACCGCATAGTTTGCATATATCCCGATATGATTGTGAATCCTGTCGTACAAAAGAGCTCACGAGTACACATAGCTGATAACAGTTTGGTGGAAAGAAGTTTGACATATGTATTTTCTGAGGATTCGCCTTTTCAATCGAAACTTAGCAAAGTTATTATACGTTTAACAGAAGCTGGTATACCTTGGCTATTTTTTAAAAATTTTCCAGCTGTGACAAGATTCAATGATAATGACTTGCACAGTGACTTTGAGAATGACTTCGAACATTTAATTTTCAGTTTTTACATGTATTTAGGAGGTTGCACTATTGCTTTTTTCATATTTATGTTTGAATGCATGAAAACAGGAATTGGCAAATTATTGGTTTTATTATACTGAAATATTGGTTGATCCAATTATCAGTAATTAAAAAATATTTTCCACGCGACAATTCGAAAGTTGTTACGTCTTTTAAAAATTAATAGAAAAAATTCAGCAACATAATCTAAAAAAAAATCTAAAAATCAATTCAATAATATAATGGGAAGGAGTAATCCTATTTTAGTATTTGCTACTTTTTTTAAAAATTGCATACTTTTTTAGTGAAATAAGTTCAATAAAATAAAACAATAAAAGAAACATCAACATTATCACCTATAAGCTGATATTCTATTCATAGGATGATTGAATAAAATCCACTTTTACCATTCGCGAATTAAAGAAGTACGTACAATAAGTACGTACCCCTGATGTTAAACTATTTTGCACGTAAGTTTTAACAAGTGAGAGTTTACAATTTAACTGCTACTATGAAAATATTCACTAATGCAAGTTTGGATTTTTCGAGCATTCTATAGTATTAAGAATAAGAAAGTTTTTTCTTAAATTACAGAATTTAGTAATAATTATTTTGAATTTATTGTCTACTCATGTTAATATATACATATTTGTAAACAATCTATGACCAACGCAATTTTGCATTTTCTTTGACTATTTGTAGAAGAAATGACAAAACAAATAATCCTTTTCTCAAAACGCACACCTCAAACACACTGTTTATAAATCCTCGTACTTTTACCATAAAAAACGACAATTCGATCAACACCCTTTAAAAAGCCTATGCTGCACACGTGTACGTTAGTCTTTTCGATCGAAAGTTAGCAAAGTTACAACGCGTTTGGCAGAAGCCGGTATACCGAAGCTGCTTCTCGAAAACTTTCAGGTTTTAACAAGAGCCAATGATAGTAACTTGCACAATGACTTTTAGAGTGACTTTGAACATTTAATTTTCAGTTTTATATGTATTTAGGAACTGCCGTTGCGAAGCGAAATTTATTTTTAAGCAAATTTGTAGTTTATTTAGCTTTAAGTTTTAATAAATTCTAAGATGGTAATCGAGAAATCCGCGTCTGTTTCTTTCTATGCAATTATACCTCCCTCGTATCCTTAATCATTCCGCAACGAAGAGTCCCGCCAGTTTCCGCGGTTTGTCGGAAGCGCGAGAAATTGTGCGTACCTCGGGTAAAAGAAGTTTTGATACGATGTGGAAACAACTTCGTTTCAAATTCAGCTGAAGAAGTATAATAATCCTATTTCAATGTTTGTTGTTTTCCAAACATTTCTTAGTCTTGTCACCTATGCTGATAATCATTAAAAGAAACGTCAATTCAGGTTGTCAATTAAGAAGAGGTGAGCAACAGTCCACACTACCGTACTATGGCTAGTGTTCACAGAAAACGTAAGAAAAGTAGATAATGCTTAAAGAAAAAAAAAAACTAAAATTAATAATCAATACTCAATTGTGTTTGACTAAAAATAGGTGAAAAGTATATAGTTTTATATATAGCAAGTACGTCTATTTTTCAGAAAATAAAAAAAATTGTCCATCGTGATAGATCAAAGATTATGATTTGGTTTTAAAAAACGATAAAAAAAGTTTTAAAAAATGTGGAAACAAAGATATTTTAAAAACAGAAGAAACAAGAAGACTTTCTTTCTTCTTTGGTGGCTCAGTAAACATTAAATGTGATTAATCTTCCCGTAAACATAACTACGATCTTAAAAATGAAGCTTCACATTTAATAAAAAGATCATCAAATTCATAAAAATTAATTTCGAAGCAATGAAAATATACTTGATAGACAAATTATTCGGTGCGCTGTTAACTATGATTCTTATTCAATATTTTAATGTTACTGGCTTAATGAAACTTTCTAATACGAATCAAGAACAAATTTCGAAACTGACGGTAAGTTATTTATTTTTAATTAGCTTTAATTAGCTACAATTAATATTAATAGGACATATTCTTAAAATCTGTTTGTTCTTATCATTTTAAGGTAAAGATTATTGATCAATGTTTCCCATCAAATAAGATTCTTTTACTCAGCGATAGAAATAACCCCAACGATTTCGTTTTGAATTCACTATTTTCGTATTGTCTTCCTTTAAATCTATTTGAAGTAAAGAATAACGAAATTTCTGAGAAATATTATCGTTTTCAAAAAATATTTCAGTTGAAAGAAATTCATTTCAGTAAGAAAACTAAGCCCTCTACAGGTGTCGTTATTAATATTTTATCCAAGGCAAATCTTATAAAAGCATTGACTAATTTGAGAGATTCTATTTGGTGGAATCACGAAGCAAAGTTCTTAATAG
>UCOM01000987.1:0-53389 GCA_900474385.1 Ormyrus pomaceus
CCAGGTGAACGACCGCATCGTCTCGGCCAACGGCGTCTCGCTCGAGGGCGCCGCCTCACGACGAGCAGGACCGTCGAGCCCGAGTCGCGCAGCACGCGCACCGCCTGCCCGTAGTCGGCGCCCTCGAGCGAGACGCCGTTGGCCGAGACGATGCGGTCGTTCACCTGGAGGCGGCCCTCGGCCGGGCCGGCCTTCAGGACGTCGGAGATGGCGATGGCCGGGTCGCCGTTGGTGAAGTGGGGGTTGTCGCGGCCGCCGGAGACGGCGATGCCGAACCCGTAGCCGGGCACGCGCGTCACCGTCACGTTGTGGATCTCCCAGCCGCGCTCGGCCCCGCCGACCTGCAACAGTCGAGGCTTGCGTCAGCGGGCAAACTAAAAATAGCCTACTCCGTCTTGTTTGTGCCGATCAAAACTTTCCGCGGCGCCCGAGGGAGCGCTCGGTTTTCTGCCAATTGGGAGGCTTTCGAGAAAGGCCGGTACTCTCGCGAAAGCTGCCTTGCCAGCGACCTTGTCGAGATTGCTTGCGTCACGCGTCTCTACGTACTCGCACGCGCTATACGCGTCGTTCAATCTTGCGCGACTCTCGAAACACTCGTCTTTTGCTTTCATCTTACTTTTTTATAAATATATAGGAAGCGAGAGACGAATCTTGTTATATGCTGCATAATACGCATGTAGTGTATCTCAGAGGCGTGGGCTGAGAATTCAGCTGAGCTTGCCGCTTCAATTAGAACGTTTCCGTCTACAGTCGCGAAAGCCAACCGACAGTCGAGAATCAAGAGATGAAAATCTAATTAGCAAGGCGTCCTCGTCGTGCGTCAAAAATAA
The DNA here is from genome assembly GCA_900474385.1 of Ormyrus pomaceus. Taxonomy (NCBI): domain Eukaryota; kingdom Metazoa; phylum Arthropoda; class Insecta; order Hymenoptera; family Ormyridae; genus Ormyrus; species Ormyrus pomaceus. The sequence continues at coordinate 831 of UCOM01000987.1, forward strand.
AGTCAGCAAATGTTAAAGCTGAAGCAACGTAAAAACAATATTAACGCTATGACGTTTAATCGATCTCTGCGCTGGATAAATTGCGAAAAATCTAAATTAAGACATGTAAAGTAACGATACTCGGAGCGATTTCTACTTGACTACACTTTGATAGACTGTTTATGCGAGTGCAAACAAGGTATAACGGCAAATAAAGACTGCCGTAATCACTTGCGGAAATATTTATCGCAAAAGCGTTGGAGAAAATGGCTGTAATGACGATGTAGTTTCGAAAGGGAGCATGAATTAATAAAGGTGGAAAGGACGGCTTGAAAAAGTCTGGTTAAGAGGGAGTGTTGCTCGATGCAAAACACTATTGTTGAGCAATAAAGAGTCCGGGCCGGTCTCTGAATGGGGACAGCGTCGCGGCGAAAAAGAAAGATGCTGCTGCAAAGAAATAAATGAAAATTGTTCGAGTGAATGAACGATGCGGCGGCGGCTCGCGGCGCGGAGATTGCCAAGTACAAAGCGAGCTCGGCTGCTCGGCGGGAGGGGAGTAGGTGTGCTTTTGCGCGATTGAGGCTAGGCGGCCACTCGGGCCTGTTGTGCGCCGTGCGGTTCGCACGTGCTAAAGCGTCGGTAATCGGATGCAGCACTGACAGGAGCGAGCGAGCGAGCCGAGCGAGCCGAGCGAGCGGCGGCGGCGCAGAGTCAACGGCCCGAAGAATGTAGTGGAGCCGGCCACACGGCCTCTGCGGAGAGACAGAATTCTTAGCGGGGACTTAACGGAGAAGCCTTACTCCTCCATGCAGCTATGCACGCCGAGACTGCACTTCCGCTTCGGCGAGAACGAGATTTACATTAAAATACCAGCCCCCGAGGAGCGACAAAGGCATTCTTCCGACGTTATTCACCCGTCGCCGCGATGCGGATTTTTAAGCCGGTTTAAGCCCGTTCCTTCCTACCTATACGACGTTCTGTCTGCATTAGCAAAGTCGAAACTTTCTCTCCGTCCATCGGCGAGCAGCTACTAAGCGACGCAGATCTCTACGTTACCGGTCCGAAAGGATCTCTCACGGCATCTCCCAAAGATCGGCCAAATTCCAGAGATTTTTCACCCGTTCGCCCGCACGCGACACCCTGCCCACCTCCCCAGAATCGGGCAAGCGGCACGGGAAAATTTATGCTCGCTCGTCCGTGACGCCGAGAGAAATCGCGCATACCTCCTGCATGCACTGCAGGCAGAGAGTCGGAGATAAGCTGCAGGAGAGAGTGAGCGCAGCGGAGGAGGGAGATTAGCCTTAACGAAGCGAGGAAAACGGTTTCTCCAAATAGCAGCGTCTTTGCTCGGGGAAGGAGGAGGAGGAGGAGGGAGGGAGGGAGGGAGGGAAGGACGGAAGGACGGAAGGAATGTCGGCATTGGGTCAGTGACGGCGGACGCACCCTCCGAGCTCGGCTGCTGCGCGGCTCAAGGACGTTGCCGCGCCTCCATACTCGCTCGCTCGTTTAAAGGCAGGCCGTCGGCGGCGGTGTGCATTGTTGCCGCCATCTCCGTGAAAAAGGAGAGGCGCGAGCCTGTGTTTTGGCAGCCTCCTGCGGCAGCAGCCGCTTGCGCAACCGAGCCGCGCGTATTTAAAGCTGTTTACGAGAATTCCGGTTTATTCGGGCTCGCGGCCTCGCGGCCTCGCGGCGCGGTAATGAGCCGCTTGGCTTTAAAAGCCGCGCAGGTGCAGGCGCAGGGGCGTGAAAACGCCACTCCGGGCGCACGTGCTCTCTCTCTCTCTCCCTCGCGCGCGCGAACAAAGGCTCTGTACCTGTACCTGATCCGATTGCTGCTGCTGATGCTGCTGCTGCTGCTGCTGCTGCTGCTGGGCCGCGGTCGCGCCGGCACCGGCCTCCGCGGCCGTCCGCTCCATGCTCGACGGGCGGGTCCTACGACGGGCCGCGCGGCATAGTGCGATGGCTCTGGGGGGCCTCACGGCGGGACGCGCACTGAGAGGACGGAGCGAGGCTGCCGAGCCGACTGCCGCGAGAGGGGGAGCGAGCGGGACTGAGGCCCGAGCCCGAGGGGCCCGATCCCTAGTCGGCGCGTCTGCGGCTAGGGGCCGCCAGGATCGCGGAGCTGCGACACACGCTCCACCTGCCGAGTCTCCCTTTGCTCCTGTTCTCTTTTCCCGTGCACCGGACGCACCCTCGGACGCACCGGCGCCGTGATTTCTCGGTTCTCGGGCCGCGCATCGTTACCGCATCTTTGGGGGGCGTGCGAGGGGAAGGCGGGTATGAAACGGGCGAGGGTCAAAAATACCTTGTGGCGGCGTCGGTGGTGGGTGCGCGAGGCCGGTGGATGCTGGGCCTCCTCCCGGGGCCTCGCGGCGGCGCTCCTGGTCCGGCGGCGGCGCGCCGGCTGGGCCTGGGAGCGCGCCGATCGGGGTCGGCGCCTGAGCTCGAAACCACCAAAGATCTTCATGGCCCGCGGGCAACTAAGCCCGGAGGCCTTAGGCTTAGGGGGGCGGCGCCGCGCTCCGATCTCACCTTATCGCCAGCGGCAGCGACATGGGCCGAGTAATCGCATGCCGATTACCGATAGCCGCCCCGGTCTGGCAGAGCTTTCGCGCGGACTGCCGAGAGGCCGATGCAAGACTGCGCGTCGAGCCTTCCGCCTTCCGCTTTCCGCTTTCCGCTTTCCGCCGAGCGGAAAGCCCCGTGCGAGCCAAGGCCGCGGGAAACCGTTCAACGGGAAAACAAGATCAGAAGCCCCGAGGTGCGAGCAGTCACAGCAAGGAGCCCGCAACGCCCCCGACAAGCTGCCCGAAACCGTCCGCTGCGCATATATTTTCTCGGCATTTTCCGCGGAAAGGAAAAAGCGCTCGCTCAGCGCGCTGCATTGTACCGAGGTCGAGCCGAAGCTTAGACTCGGCAGATAAACAAACAAACAAATCTGCATCGAGCGCCGGCAACAAACTTTCCATTGATAAACTCGTAAAAGTAAACATGATTTTTCTAATGACTATACGGAAACTATATATTCGCTCGAGCGCTCGTCAGCACCAGAGCCATCTGAAGCTGATGGCTCAAGTTACCTTTCGTTAACTAGCGAGGCTTCCTACGATAGCGGACTTCAATGGAGCGACGATAACGCGCTCGCAATAAATAACATTCTTTCCTTCCCAACTTTTGTCGAGTGTATAATTTAGAATTAATGAATTGTCATTTGCCGCTCTTATCAAAACAATGAATTTCACTTATTCATCGGGCAATCAATCATTTCCTACTTTGTCCGATACGTACAATACGCATTGCTTTCAATTACACGGGACGAGCGTCTTTCTCCCAAGTGTTTACACTTGGAAGAAGCGGATAAACCCCAATCATCGCTCGTGCTTTTCATCAAATTTTCAATGTAAAACGCTTGCGTAAGCGTTTGGTAATATAATAACCTTTACGTGACTTTTGAGTAAAACGCGACCAGCTATTGCAATCGCAGATCTAACACCACTTGATAAACAAACGAACCTGCTTACTGTATATTGATCTAGCAGTTTTTTTTTGACGCTGGCAAAAAGCTCCAAGTTCATAGCGACGAGCGAAACTGAACTGAGAAGTTATAACGCCCGAGAATTAATGAGCCAAGTAATAAAGCTTTGTAGATGATTGAGTTTTATTAAAAGTAAAAAATCCAGAAGAGCGCCTCTTGTTGGTGAGAAAAAGTTTTCATGAATTTTGTGAAATCAATTGACGCTAACTAAATTGAAGTCATGCGTGCCAAGAGCGCGACCTCGAATACGTTAATAGATTCGTATTATACGTGTACATAAGGAGATGAAGTATTATACTTGGAAAAAAAAAAAAAAAAAAAAAAAAAAAAAAAAAAAAAAAAAACTTAGCAGTTAAATGTAGATTCGGTCGAGTTTCATTCCGCGACCTTGGAAATCTGCGAATTGCATTCACCGCCAGACGTGCATTATAATCAACTCTATAAAGCGTAATTATAATATAAGTAATGTAACAGCTTTAATTATACTCTTGCTAAACTTTTGATTTCTAAATCTCTCACTTAAAGTTCTTATAGCCTCTTCGGGATTCTGGATTACTCGTAATTACACGCTTGCGAAACTTTGATTTCAAATACCTTCGCATTTCATCTTCTCTCGTCCGAGCTCTCGTCTTTTGAGAAAGCAAATGACTGTTCCTGCACTTGCATTTAATAAAAAAATGTTCTGCCTCAAAATTGAAAGTAAATATTGCTCGAAATTTAAAGAAGCCGAAATCGAAAGATTTGCCGGCGCCGCGGAGGCCGATTGCCGACAGAATTTGCATACTAACGAACATCGGCTACCGCATACCGCATCCTCGGCGGCCTTAAACTTCAACCTCGACGCGAAAATTTGATTAGTCGCCTGTATATATACCGTCGAACTGGCTACAGTTGCCCGTCGTGTATATATTTCCGCGGCGGTCGCGCGTCTCGCCAAATCCGATCAGGTATTTTCGAATCTGGGCCGAGCCGAATATCGCGCGGCTCCCCCGGATTGTTGTGCATATCAAAGGCGAGAGAAAAAGGGCGAGCCCGAATTAGAACGACCTCTCTCCGGAAGCAGCGTCGTCGCTCGACTTTCTTCGCGACCCGGCGGCGGTCGCCCGATCGACTGATTTCTTTGGGTTCGCAGAGCTATTTTTAGGCCAGAACGCTCTCGGACATAGTAGGCTCGATTTATTAGAGCATAAACTGTGATGCGTCGGCATGTCGGGTTCGGATTGGAACCGCGGTAAGTCTGGTTTCGGTGTATGCAATCGGTTTTTAGAGAGAGAATCTGAAAATAATTCGGTCGTTAATCACGGCCACGTCGAGCTAAAATATTTCGACGCTCAGTATCAACTTAAAATCTATATTACAGTTATCAGATGACTGTTGTTAAGAATTATATAATGCCTGTTTCTGTTCTGTTCCGCACGAAAACAGGATCATTTTTTATCGAACAACTTCCGTCTGTTTGAAATTGAATTCGGGACTTATCTGAAGCTTAAGAGCATTTGCCCATCTAAAAATGTACACCGTAATGTGAGTTTGATCAGCGCACAAACTCGCCATTTAGATATAGGTCGGATTCGGTGAGTATTTTTATCGGGTGCCTTTTTTTAGCACTCAGATTTTGTTTGAAGTTGCGTCCTTTTTTCGTAATCTTTGACGCGTCTAGAGTACAAATGTATAAATAATGCTCGCGTGCACTTTCTCACCTTGTCTATGTATTTCAGTTCTAAGAATATTTTAAAACATTTCCTTTGTAGGATATCCATGCAGAGAGAAAACTTGCAAATTTCTTTCTTTAGTCAAAATTTTCTAAGAAAATCAAAGATTTTTTCTGGAATTTTAAAAGATTTTATTTGCCAAATGTTTCATGTACATATTTTATTTAAAATCAAAGTGATATTCTCACGGGTAGAATTAATTGTTCAGTTATTTCTAAATGAAAAAGTTAATAAATTAACTGCAAGCATATCCTGCATCAGTCAATAATAATAACATTTTTTATAATCTCAATACTCATTCAAACAATGTATCTTAATATAGATTTCATTTATCCCCAAAATTCCTCTCGGATTTAGCTTCAGGTAGCTTCGCAGAATTCCAGAAACATTGAAAGTCCCAAATTGCACTCTCGAATCAGCGTTAATCGCTAACTGTTATTCATTATCTCGCTCTTGCAGGTGCGAAAGCAGACTCTCACGAGTTAATTTCCATCCAAGATAAGGAAATCGCGACTCGGCGCGCCGAAGTCGAGTGTGACTCAGGCGCAATCATCCTCTCGTTGTCCATTATCTCGTTATCTAACCGGTAGTCGGCGGACTTTTTTCGTCGCCTAACGGCTAACGGCAGCTCAAGGTTGTCGCTTTTTTTCGCGAGCGATTTTCGCGAGTTTCTTTGTAGCGCTGCTCGGCAGTCCGCGCCGTCCGCGGACAATTCTGGGATAATCTTTATTGAAAGCAAATCTTTTTAGAAGAACATTCTGCTTTACGATTTTAGTACTGGAAGGAGAATTCTGTGCTTCGTTTGTGGGCGAGTCTTATCAGGCGCTCGAATCAATATGAGTTTATTGCATTCTCGGAAATAAATAATAAATTCCGCTCGTGAGCTGTATAATTCAATTTCTACCAGTCACGCAAAAGCTCGAACGTTATAAAATGTTTCAAGTAAAGATTTTCAGAATACATAAGGCAAAAAATTTTAAGCCAATAAACTTTCCGGATACGTTATTATCCACCTTTGCGATATTAGCCTGACCGCGTTGTCGATACGACAATCCGGACAATTATGAATAATCATAGTCTAATGCTCCTATCGATAACGAATGAAACATTTAAATGTCCAGCTGTGTAATAACACATCGCACGCAAGCGCTAAATTTGTACAGAAAAGCGGCCACGTCGAGGCTGAAGAAGTGTATACGACGATGTGTTTTGTTACGCTCGTCCGATGACTCGATTGTTCGCCGATAACATTAGCGAAAGCGGTAAATAAAACATCTAATTACTTTCACGTCGAGTGAGTGCGATGCGGCCGGCTTTCGCGTTAATAGCCTTGCGATTGTATTAAGTTTTTGCTATGAATATCGAAACGGTAATTCGCTCCGCAATTAAAAGGTCATTTTCTACGAGTACTTTTGAAAAATATTTTTAAAATTCGGTAATCCTAATTAGGACCTTTGATTAATATCAATGAAGTCGAATAACTTTCTCACACGGTGACCTACATTCTTCCAAGAGGATTTTTCCAACTTTCTGACATTTCGAGTACGTCGGGTTTACAATCAAATTTCCGGCAGCTCCGCCGCGAAAAAGGGCGGTCCCCTTTAAAAGGCGAGTTGATTCGCTTTCGTGCGCGAAAGCACACCGGCAGAGCGGAGCTCGTCCCGTCCTCGGTCGCACCGTGCACATCGCACTTTGTCATCGTCGCAGCGCGCGCATTACCGTTTCCCTTTTAAACGGCGGCGCGACTGCTGCTGCTGCTGCTGCTGCCGCGGCACACAATGCCACGAGCTCTTTTTTCATTGGCGTCGTCCGCGCGTGTAAACGCTCGCGATTAGCGTGTCTCCTGTACTTAGGCCACTTGCCTCGTGCGGAATCGGCCGGCCGCGAGATTCTGCGTCTCGTCGACTTTGATTGCCGCGCCGCATTGTTCGCTCTTGAACGCCGGCTCGTTTGTTTATCGATGCTGTTGTCGGGGGCTGATTGTTTTCCATACAGCGGGTAATTGGCAGCGGGTGAAAGGGCATTTGGGGAGCGAATTTCTCGGGAGAAAATTCATTTTTCTTTCATTGCTGTTTTGGCTACATTCCGCGCTGATTTTTAGTTTGTTGATTCTAAAAAGTCCTTCGTTTCATCGCGTAATAAAGTTTTCAAAGTTTTTATCCTTTTCAAACTTAGGTTGCATGATATACCCGCATAACCCAAATTGTATAACTTTTATCTTTAAATCATTAAAAAGTGCAATAACACGAACTAAAGACCTGAAGTTAAAAAATTCTGGATTTCGGCCTTTTAATGCCTGCAAAATTGTCAAAGTATTGAATTATAAAAATTGCGAAAAATGCAGGAAAAATTGTAAGATTTTTTTTAAAACAGTTGAATTATCTGAAATAAATAAACGCTGGAATAAATAAAATAGAGAAAAAGTTTATTTATAGCCTGGCGGTGTCGAAGATTTTCTAAAATTCAACGCGGACGTCAGTCGGTTCTGCTTCTTCGGCGGCGGCAGCAGCAGCCATCAGAACTGGTATAATGCGAGGAAAATGGCAATTTCCACGGTAGCCAAAGAGCCGCTCGACTACGACGACGACGACGACGACGACGACGACGACGACGCAAGAATTAATTGAACAGAACGGGATGCTTTCGGTCTGGTTGCGCGTAAAAGGCCGCGAGGCGAACGCGAAAAAGAAGGAGCCTGCAGCAGCTGCCAGACAATAGGAAGTAAAAGGCTTTGATTATTCTCGCGAAAGAGAGAAAATCCGCAGGCAGTAGCTCGCGTGCGTAAAGACCCGTTCGAGGGGGACGACGACGACAGTCAATTAAGAGCCCCCGGAGCAAATGGATTCGAGCCTCCGTCGCGAGAGGAGATGAAGAAACGAGGATTTTCCATCTCTCTCTCTCTCTCTCTCTCTCTCTCTCTCTCTCTCTCTCCTTCGATTTCACTCTCTTTCTATCCTTCCCGTTGTTAAGTTTCGAGCTTCGACTCTGCGGTTGCCGCCGTCGCCGCGACGATGTGTTCCGGCTGACTTTCACAAAGGCTGCTTTGACGGCTTTTCGATGAGCGAACGAGATTTGCCATCGACTTTTTTCAATCAACGCTTTCCTTCGACAACTATTGCGAATTAATAGAACTAATGCGGAAAGACCGCAGTATTTATTCTTCGCCTGCGGATACTTAGCTGACTGAAGAATAAAACTTTTTCTCGAACGTCGAATTCGCGAAGATTTGAATGAAAAGCGGCACTCCATTGTGCTCGAAAAGAAGCATAAAAATAGCACTCTCGTGTAACGAAGTAATATAACCTCCCGCAGCATCGAGAGTAATGGAGCTCTGAAAGCCCAAGTCTGCCGGCGACGGCTCATTTCCGATTCTTTAATTTCCTCTTTCTCTCTGCCATTCGAGAAAATATAAAGTCATCGACAGGCGCACGGACCGCTCGTCATTTCGCCTCACAATCAGACCCGACGAGAGAGAATCCACTCGTTTCCCCTTTCCCGGCTTTCTTTCTTTTCATCCTGAATTGCCATTCGATTTAGTCCCGTCCTCCCGACTCTACACCAGTAATATTCGGAGAAAGAGAAGCTTTAATTAACGCGAAAATCTCAAGCTCGAGCACTTCCGAGCGCCCCGAGTGTGTATTCTCCGCGAGAGAAGTCAAAAGAGGAACAGAATCATTTCAGGCCTTGCTGCCGTTTTTTCCCCTTTTCAACGGAGGACCGATTAAAGGGATGTTGCTAAATAAGCTCGATACCCGTACTGCATATTCAGCGACTTGATCAATGGATTGAATAAGCTTTTGGGAGCCGAGGCGAATTTTTTTCCTAAAAAAGATTGAATTTACTTGCCGAACTTTGACCTACTTTCACTGATTTTGAGTAATTTTTATTTTCGGCTTTTTAAAACAAAGTGAAGAATTTTCAGCGAGCGGAAAACAAGCGTAGGTGTAGGTTTAATGAAAAATAAATATATTTGGTCAATTAAAAAGAGCGACGGTGCTAAATCCGCAAAAGTGTCCGGTTAACGCTGGACGATTTCATTACCTCGCGCGAAAACTGACCAATTTATTTCCCATCAACGAGACGTCTACTAAATATGATGAACGAGCGCCGTCTTATCGGCTCGAAAATTAATACGCGACACTTGTCTCTCTCGACGGCAGAGCGTAAAACTATATACCGCAAGCAGCGGCCGCAAGTCGTAAATAACCGCCTCGGGGTAGATAACGAATACAATTAGTGAAAATCGCCGTCGCGCGCGAAAAAAGAGAGATTCCCTCGAAAAAGTAATAACCCCCCCACTTACAGAGAGCGATAGGATTCTCGTTGCGTTGTGTAATGAGACGAGACGCCGAACAAGCAAGCGAAGCGCGCGACCGACTAACCGAAGCCTTATCGTTATTTTTTTTCTTTTTTTTTTATTTGGCCTGATAACGTCGGGAAAAATGTGCCTCGCGCGGTCAACGACCGTTTCAGTAAAGAAAAGTCGTTTTATCGACGATGTAGATTCTAAAGAATAGAATCGTTTTTTTTCTTTCTAAATGCGGTTCTACTTTGAATGGTTAGGTACGGAGAGGTCGTTTTAATTATACGAACGACTGTTAGGTAATAATCCACCAAAAGTGCTAGATGCTAACGAGCTCGCAAAATGTGACACAAGCGTGAAAAAGTGAAGGCGTAACCGAGCCCCGTAAACTCCGACTACTTTCGAGCATCGTTTAGACGTTCTCTATTTGTTTTCTCTCGTAACAGTTCCTGACTTAACTTCCTCGTCGGGCATAACTGGCTGAGGTGCAGGTGTAAAAATTGTCGTTTAAATTATACGAGGTAAACAGCAAAGTCCGGTCGTGGAGGGGGTTAAAATACATGCAAAAATATTAACAGTGGCAGGTTCTTTAGCTTTTTTCCCCAAGACGAAGTAAAACGCGAAGCAAATGACAAATTGTAACTCAATCACTCGTCCCTTTCAGTTTGATTTATATACATCCATCCCAGAGATTAGTGAGTTTCTCGTGCTGAATTACTCTGCTAATGTACACCTACCTACAAGATGTTATCGGCTTTCAGGTGACATGTGAGCCCTCTTTGCACTATTCACGTGCGAAATGCCTCGACTGATTTCAAAGGGGGAATTTTGGTTCAAAACGTCGGTAATACGGGTCGGTAGTGTAAAAAATGGTTACGAAAATTATTTGAAATTATACACGTAACGTTTAATTAATTTGCAATCTGAGAACATGTAATACAAGTTCACAACAAATTTCAAATCAGTTCCGCGCAAAATCATTTCGAAAGTTGCAATCTCCTACTAAAACTATATCCGAATGCAAGAAACTTAAATCAACATCTCGTCCAATAAGCCAAGAGAAAATTCAACGAAATCAGCCCCTCCTAAGACTCGACAAAAGAATAATCCGCCGAAAGCACACAATTGATTACCGGCAAATTGGCATCTCCCCTCTCTCGCGAAAAAACCGATCGCTATCGATCAGCCTCTAGGTATACGTGCCGCAATTAAGAATCAGTATAAAAGCTCCAGCCGGTTGAGAGAGAGATCTCGGGCTCCCGCCCCCGCTCTCTCTCTCTCTCTCTCTCTCTCTCTCGTTTCCGTTCCGAGAACCTCGTCGCGGAAGTTGTCCGCCGGAAGAGATATATCCGCTGCGCGTATAAGGCCAATTCGTCGGAGATTCAGGCGCTTCTTCCTGGGGGGGCTGTTTCGTCAGGCTCAGGCTAAGTTTGAAGAGCGGCTTAATATGCGCCGGCTTTTAATGAACTTACCCGGGCTCTAATCTTCTGTTGTGCTTGTATTTAAGCTCTCGAGTTTATTTGTCTGGCCGGGATAACTGCTGGATTTGTTCAAAGTAAATATACGGTTATATTGGTGGTTCGTTTAAAAGTGCTACCTATAAATTCGACGAAAAAGTTTTTAATTCTGTTGTATAATGACAATAAATAAACAAGTATCGGTTCTTCCTTAAACGCCGACGGCTAGTAGGCAGTGAATTACACGTGTCCATTATATTTCATTACATCGCAATTTGTCATTAATCGCCGCATTATTCGAATCCCTCGACTATAAACACGCATACTTGATAACAATCCCCATAAAGCGAACTCAATCAAACTCCCGATAAAAAGAGTTCAGCTCCAATAAACGGCGTTCGAAATTGCATTAAGCTTGAAAAGAAAAAAAAGAAAAAGAATTTCTCTCGCCTGCACCCAAGCCGTAACGGCGCGCAATAAAAATCAAGCAGCATTTCGCACGCGATAAAATAAAATAAACCGTCTCGCGAGAGAGCGCGGCGGTTCTCCCAGATAGCGGTAATTGGGGCATCTACCTTGCGATACGATCTTGCGCGCCTCGTTTTTCATTCGATTTTATTATGTCGTGTATATGTCACTGGGAAGTATCGGAAGGCCCTTTTTTTTCACTGGACTCGCGGCTTTGAGTCTACATCGACGAGGCGAGAGGGGTGCTGTGTTATTTCGGCCGAGTCGAGGGCTGCTCTCACGATACACGCGCCATTATTATTTCTGCTTTTGTCGCGAGCGAATATACCAGATATATATCCAGATAAAAATGAGGGATTTTGACGCGGGAAGGAGGTCAACGAGGACTGCCGGTTTTTCGCTTCAGTTATTTGCGGAGCTTTCTTTTACTTCCTCTGTTGTGGACGGTTATTGCCTTGATTTTGAAATTGCCCGTTAAAAATCGGCTCGCGAGGGAACTTTTGCTCTTTTTCATCTATAATGTAATGGCAACGCGAGTCGTTCGTTAGAGAAAGAGCTCTGGCCAGAGGTTATTAATAAGATTTACTGTAAGCATTCAACACTTGTACCGAAGCTTTACGTATGCAGCACCGTATTGTAAGCTTTCCTGACGTGGAATGTTTTTTTAAACCGACTAACCTGCATCGATCGTTATCTGCCGTCGTTATGTAATACTTTATTTAAATACGTGCAAAAAAACATTTTATTGCTCTATATAAGAAATCCTCATGCTTATAGAGGCACTTTGTAGCTGAATTTAATAATTCGGTGGTTAACTAACAACGCTTTTCACTTTCATCATCTCTTTTTGTAAATCTACTTTTCACTTACCCTATTTCTTCTGCTATGGGGGGTAGATCGGCTCCAATTCTTATCACGCCAACCAACAGAGCTTTCTTTTTCTTAGAGTCTCGTGCGTGTATCGTTACCAACTTCTAATCAGCATAATGTAGAATCTATGGAAATCACGCAACGTTACATTTCTCTTCCATTTCCATGCTGCAAGATAAAATAAAATTATAATTGCAGGTAATTAGTTTACAGCAGGTTTTTTCTTAACTGTTATGGGTTGTAAAAAGCGTCGTTGAGAATGAGAAAATATGATCCTCAACAAAGCGTCAAGACAATAAATTTAAATATATTGCTGAAGATTTCGAATTACTCGCCGGAGATGATTTTTTTCTATACTCTGAGGGGAGAACCGTTTCAATTGGGTATATGTTCAGATGTTCGTACGTTCAAATATTTCCCAGTGGGGAGCGACTCGGTATTTTGTCTGCTGAAAATTGTCTGTGAAAGTGGCTGCGGAATGCAAAAATAAAACGAACTTTGTTGTTTACCGTCCGGGGCCATAAATATCGCTCAAATAGCTTACGCACTCATTAAACATTACAAAAAAATTGTTAATGCTTCTAAAATTGAAAAAAAGTTTACTTTCTATAAATACGTTCAGTATTGTATTTTACCTTAAAGATACATTGACTTACAGAAATAAATTATGAGCGATCACAGCTTGATAATTATCTGGCATAAAAATACATTTTAATTTTTATCAAAGCCACGCGATTGCCCCTTATTTACTCAAATATTATTTTTATCGTAACACAATAATTAGATTTCTCTCGCTTCAATATTACATAAATCAGTATGATTCTCGTACCCACTGTAGCTTAATAAAAAATTTCAGAACAAACAATTCATAACTTAAAAAACGGGACAAGCTTCTCGCATAAGCGAATAATCGAAAAATATCCCGGCACACGCCCAGTCGCACTAGGCCAGGAAAAAACTGACTATCAGATGGGCGAGCCTTAATCTCGAGAGGGAGTCCGGACACGCCAAAAATACATATCTTAATCAGGGGTGCGAGCAGCTAGCACGTCGGCCGCGCCTCTCCCCAGGTAAGCGAGGCGGCACCTTTCCCAAACTAGCGACAATCGATACGAAGCCAGTCGCGGGGAGTAATGTTTGCTCGATTAATTCGCCGTAATTACCCCGAAAAAAAAACAAAAAAAAGAAAACTGACCGCGAGGTACTCCGTCAACGTCGACCGAGTACGAGAATACCGTCTACCGATGTCTTTTGTCCTTTGATGAGCACCTTTTCGTGTGTCTACGTCTATCGATTGGACGAAGGTAACGATGGTTCGAGAAAATGAGCTTGTCGTAACTGAAAATTAATTTGAAGACGTATAGTAAGATGTATATTTTTAAAATTCGAAATTTATGGAGTAGAAATTGAAAACTTTACCGCGACGTAAGCTGAGTGATTTAAAGACACTCAACGTACATCCTCAACTCTTCCGCTCAATCGTAAGCCTGGCAGCGCAATCGAAACCCAACATAAAATCACTTAAAATTCACCCCAACGCTGCCGACTCGATGTAATAACCGTCCAGTTGTCAAATTGCAGATCGCGAGGTGATCGAGGCCGAGCTCGAGGCGGAGGAGAAGACCTAGTGTCTCAGAGAGCTAACGCCGAGGCGACGACGACGACGACGACGACGACGACGACGACGCGCAAGTCGTGGAACAACGCCGGTGCAGCGCCGCGAGGCCCTGGCGTACCGCCGCCCCAAAGAGCGCGCGCTGGTGGCGGAGGAAACGCCGAAAACGACGCCTCGCGAACGACTCCGGTGAGATTGAAGCTTTTACACCTACTTTCCGCTCTCTCGCTCCTCCGTCCGGAGCTCGAGCTTTTGCGTTCGCGGAGGGCGAATTTATTCTTCGACTGCTGGGGATGGGGTATCGATATTAGATTTTAGGCGCAGGCTGAAACTTTCGAGCTCGGAGACTGTATTGGGCTTTAATGAGCTCTAGTTTCCGAGATAATTACAGAGATAAGGTGGAAGTTGAGGATTTTATCATTTTTATCCTGAATTTGAAAGTCGATGTCGGAACAATAAACACAAAGAGGAAAAAACATTCAAACTCTTAAGACTGATATTTTCGAATCGGAGATTAAGGCTTTATGCCTATAACAGACTTTCATATTTGGCCTTCCACTCATAGACTAGCCCCGAATGCTAGGCAACTCTCTGACTTTTTGCCTATAGGAATCAAAAATACTTTTCTGAGAATTCGAACGTGCATAGCATGTGGCACTTCTCCAGCAGGTATATAGAGAAGACGCCACATGGCTCCGTAAGCAAGACGAATTCTCTTTTACTCTGCAGCAAATTTTGAGCAGAAACGAAAGCGAAAGAAAACTATAGAAAAAAATCTGTGCAAGTCGCCCCTCTATAAATAAGTAAACCTTTGCTTTCCAGGCAGCCGTTCCTGACGAGGAGTCAGGATGTTCGGCGTGATATGCCGTCGAAACTGGGCTCTGCGGCTCTCGATCGTGCTGAACGTGTGCGTGCTGCTTTACGTGTGCGCGCACTTCGGCGCGGTCTCGGGGCCCTGGATCGAGGACACGTCCAGCTGGACGTCCTCCCAAGAGCAGCAGCAGCAGCAGCAGCAGCAGCAGCAGCAGCAGCAGCAGCAGCCGCAGCAGCTGCAGCTGGGCTACGGTACGGCCCCGAGACCGAACGCCACGGCCTCGACTTCGACTTCGGGGCAGTCAGCTGAGCCGAAGCAACCACCGGCGCCGCCGCCGCCGCCGCCGCAACAGCAGCAGCCGCAGGAGGAGAAGAAGGCGGTAGCGCCACCGGCGCAGGAGTCCGAGCAGCCGCCGGCCGCCGTCGACTTCAAGGCCAACGAGACCAAGGCGCCCGCGGAGCCCGCCGGCACTGCCGAGGCTGCTGATCGACGCCTCAATCAGACGGTTGGTTCCGAAAACATTCTTTTCCTCATGAATGATAATGAGACGCGCATTTGGGCACTCCTTGAATTAAACGCATCGCAAGCGGTAATAGAGACTTGTGGTTTATCGCAGATTCATTCAGAGGCTAAGATAGAGCTATTTCTTTATTATTAACACCACTCGCGGACTTGGAATTTTTATTAAAATCGCTAATTGCAGTCTAGATCTGCAAAAAAAGGCTAATCCGAGTTATAGGAATTAAATTCCACTTTTATGTGATTAATCTGCTTGTTATGTTTGAAAAGTAAAATTGAAAAGTTCGAGTAAATGTAGACAAACTAACGGTTGTAAAATCAGATAAAAACTAATAGATTTTCATTGCAATTTGTGTTTTAATTAAAATGTTTTTAAAAATGATAAAGGTGAAAATTTAATAACGTTTTCTTGTTAAACTGTAGCATTAGATAAGAAAAGTTATTTTAACTTGTATACAAGGAAAATCCCCAGCATTATTGTTTTACTGTAAAGTAATTTATTTTACTACGAAGTATGCTTTGTATTTTTAAAGTGTCGATTTCTGCCCTAGCCTTAAAAAGAACGCACAGCAGGGCAAATTAGATTCCTTTGTTACTTTCTCAAAAACGCTTCTAATTCTTTTACTTATTTTCTGCAGGCTAACCAAAACGCGAAAAAAGAACTGACATTGCAGGAAGCGGTAATCTGCAATGACAAATCAACAGAGCGAAAAACAGCCCAACGGGGTGACTATTGGGTCCTTTATAATTACGTAACCATGAGTAATAAGGTATTTATTATGTTTCCCCCATAATCAATCACAAGTCTCGTGCAAAAAGGAAGCTCACCTTCGTTCTTGCAGCTACACTGCTGGGAGAGCGTGACGTACACGACGCACGCGGACTACACATTCCTGGACAACCTGGAGCCGCTGCTGGAGCGGTGGCGAGCGCCGGTCTCGATAGCGCTGCACGCGCCGGGCTCCGACTTCCCGCCGACGATCGAGGCCATCAAGTACGCGCGTAGCTGCGGCAGCCCGCTCGTCGCCCAGTTTGTCACCTTCCACGTCTACTTCAGCAGCAAGCACGTGCCAAAAATGGTGAGCTTCTTCGCGCTTCGAGGTTATAATGGGCGTCTGCTTCCGTGAGCGACGCGCGCTTGTTTGCTGCTCTCAATTTTTTTTCTTTTTTTTTGCAATACCATTAATTCTTTTGCTGAGTGCTTCTTACGTATACACTTCGGTGTCTACGTATCTACACACATCCCAGCGATTGTATAACTTAATAAAATATTTAGTGAATGTCGTTACAAAAAGGTCAATCTTTTCTTTGGAAAAAAGCAGTAATTTAGAAGGATAGATTATTTTTTGGGTACAAATTGTTTTTAGTCTTGACTCGTTTACACACCTTTGAAAAAACTAATGTGTTTTAAGCCTCCGAAAAGCCTTTCGCCAACTTTCTCGGTAATAGGAGAACGCAGTTATGGGTTCGACTCATGCAACATCTTTCACTGAATTAAGATCTATCGTAATCATTATAATTATAATAAAGAATAAAAAAAAACAATTCACTGGAAAATGTAACCGTGATAAAAAATTTTCATTTTTTTCTTGGCAAAAAAATATTCTATTTTTTAAAGAATCTTATTTTATACTAATTCAATTGTTCATATATCAGACATTGAATATTATTGTAAAAAAATTATTTCGGAAAATGCTAGGAAAAAGTCTTTTGAACAAGACTCTTAACAACAATCCAATCTCGAGCTCGTCTATAGAAACTCAAGAGCACAGCGCCTGAGCAAGTAATAAAAAAGGATCTTGCTGAGACTCGGTCGCGTCCCCGCATAATTTCCAGCCTTGCAGGCACATAATTTTTCGATTCAATCAGCGCACGGCGAAACGACGCTCCGAACGACTAAAAGACGCGACAGCTCGACGAGAAGAAGCGCGAGATACCGCGTAAAATTAGATGTCTCTTATCAGGCGGGAAACGCTTTTACGATAATGCGA
Source organism: Ormyrus pomaceus (assembly GCA_900474385.1). Lineage (NCBI taxonomy): Eukaryota > Metazoa > Arthropoda > Insecta > Hymenoptera > Ormyridae > Ormyrus > Ormyrus pomaceus. The sequence goes on from UCOM01000987.1 coordinate 18,094, forward strand.
TTCGTAAGCGCTGTTGGGCTCGTTGCTTTCCTGCGCTTTGCTTAAACGAAGGATTTTTATACTTACTTTTATTGCATTCGTTCTAAGTAAATGTATAAAAACGGATTCGTTATCCATTCCGTTTAAAAAAGTCATTCGCCATTTTTATATAATTACATTTATAAATAGAATTTCTTCTCAAATATTTGCATTACATTTTTATGTAACTAAATTTAAAATAAACCATAAATAGAACGTTATTATTTCATTAAAGTCAGCATTTAACATTTACTCTGTATACCTAAATATTAGTCAATCAACTGCAGATCACTCGGTAGCTTTTATCGTTCGAACCCGCATGACAGCGGAGCATCTAGCTTACACTCGCGCAGGTCAATCAGACGACAGTCGTGCCCGTAAAAGCGTAAAGAAAAGTCAGTCGCGACAGAGAGGGAGGATGAAAATTCGTGCCAGCGGTGCGATTTCCATGACCTCGATCGATCACCATTAAGGCGCTCGGATGCTGCGCGACGTTTTATATCTCTCGCGCGTCCTTACGATTATCAGGCGCGCCTCTCCTCGCTCTCCTTTTCCTCGAGCTCGTTACATCGAACGAGCGATTCTAATTAGACACCGTCCTGGAAAATTGGGGAAAAGAGTTGGTCGTCTCCTTCGAATTATTTTAGGCTGGAGACTCTTGGTTTTTTTTATGTAAAGGAAGTTGATGCATTTTACATTGGCCTTTGCAGTGTAATTTGCCGCTGTGTGGACATCCCGCATTAGAAATTTCGATGTACCGCTAATTATCTTTTTCTAGCGACTCTCACTTTTGCGAAATCGTGCTTCTTGAAATTGTGCGTCACCACGACGCTCGTTTTACTTCGTTTTTACTTTGTTTGTCAGATCGAACGCCACTTTGGATATTGTCTTGTTAAAGCGCGACGCAATAAATTTTTGTGCCGCCAGCTGTAATTAGAGTTTCTTAACTCTTTTTTGAAGTATGTTTTGTTCTTGACACCTTAACAATTATAATAATTATGAGCAGCTTCTCTCGATAAGTTTTTTAGGCAATTGTTTCTACAATTATCACTCTTCTTTTTTACAAATTTTAGAACAGCTCACAGTTTTTTTTTTATTTTTTTTTTATTTTTTCAAAAGAAAAAATTTTCAATGCAAATTAAAAGTTTTAATATTTTATTGTGCATAAAAAATAAGAAATTTTTAGGCATAAAATTTAAAAATTCTACTACGAAAACAGAGTTTATGGCAGAGTCAGTCTTTGGAAACTCATTCTTTGATTTGTCACGAGAACAATTTTACAAGCAAATTAAGTCTGATTTTTTGCATTTCCTAACAAATAATGACACATGAAACAGAGAAGTCCAGCAAAATATCAGTGAAACTTAAAGCCAATTATCAATGAATTGCAACAGAAACTCGTCAGACAATTTCCAGCGCAATCCTTATGAAAATTGACTGAAAGTGCCGTGAACGACAACGTCAATGATCGTAATCGATACAAAGCTCATTGTGAGACTTCCTTGTCCTTGATTATAATTAAATATCGAATGACCTTTTGAATCGAATAAAGATCTTATCCAATTGCTTTATATGTTGTGTATAATATTTTATTTATTAAAATTAATATTAAAAAATTTTTGTATAATTTTTCTATTTCTAACTTGCTACAAATATACCAGAATAAATCTGTATATCGAAAGCTAAATATAAAAAGTTGAGTAATAGATTTTCGATGTTTCAAAGTAAAACAATCAGTTTAAAACCCTTTTATTGAGAGCAAACAGAAAATAAAACTTATTCGATTCGAATGATACGATCGTAAATTATTTCAGTATAATAGAAACGAAACTTTTAAGTTTGATGTTATTCCAATTTTTTAGATCTCATTTTTCTGCTTCAAAGCTCTCAAGTACGAATCTATTTTCCTATACTTTCTAATTGTAAAGTTATTAAACTATTTTATAAATTGAGTAATTTTATTAACCGTATATAAGATTAAATATCAATAAGAACATGCAAAATATCCAATAAATAATTTATGTTTAAATATTTAAAACTATTAATTAAAATTTTGGAAGTAGCAAAACCCATCATGTTGTTCATCATTTAATCAACCTAGTTACAGCAATCGCAAATGTTATATTTCAGATCCCATCAGGCGAAAAGGTGGCTGGAGAACGAGCAAATTGCAGTCGGCCAGCGCCGTGGGTGAACGTGAACGTGGCGAAGATGTACAAGAGCGATCATAAGCTGTTGTACCCAGTGAATGTAGGCCGGAACGTGGCGCGCGAGTCGGCGCCGACGCGGTACGTCCTCGCGAGCGACATCGAGCTTTACCCAAGCCCCGAACTGCCTGCCAAGTTCCTCGAGATGATTCGCCGACGCGACCAACCGGCCCTTCTCAGGCCTAATCCAAAGGTCTTCGTACTCTCTATCTTTGAGGTCGATGAAAAGAGCAAGCCGCCTAACAACAAGACTATGCTGGTACGCTAAAACACTCTAATTTATCTTTTTAGCTAAATCATTATTAAATGTACTGGAATTTACAAAATTTTAATACTAACGTTACGTTTTAATATTGAAAATATTTATAAAATACATTTGAAATAATTTTTAGTCCCAAAAATTTTTTATTAGAAAAAATACTCTCTTATAAACATTTTAAATTTAAAAGCATCTTTCACAGCTTCGCTCGGAAAAATTGTTATGTAAAATGTTAAAATAGAATAATTGATGAGAATCAGATATTAAGTACATTTGTTCTTTTACTGATTACGATCACTATAATTGAATAATTACTTACATAAATGAGTTTTCCGGATTTCTCTTTTTAAAATCTATCGAAATATCCACTGGTGTCTTTAGTTTTATCTAATACTATAATACAGCCGAATACTTTGCTATTATAAAAATAGCGAAGCCGAAATACTTTCTTTGTAGTACGGAATTGAGCCTGAAATTTGTGGTTACAGATGCAGATGCTGAAAGCCGGTACGGCGATACCCTTCCACAAAAAATTATGCGCGGTCTGCCATAATGTGCCGCGCAGCAAAGAGTGGCAGGAGGCTCCGGAGACGAAGGACCTCAACGTCTTTCACATCGGTAAGCGCATTGGTAGCTTCATTCACTGGGAGCCGATCTACATCGGCACCAACGATGATCCTTTGTACGATGAAAGACTCAGCTGGGAAGGCAAAAGCGATAAGATGACCCAGGTATTTTTTTATTGTTTTTATATTTGAACCATAATTTGTAAATCTGATATTTTTTATTATGGAAAGTTTCAAAATATTTATTGAAATTAAATATAAAAATAACAACATTTAAAAGTTTACTATTTAAATTAAATCTTAATTTTATATATAATCTCAATAATTTTCATGAAATTAAAATTCTAAATATAAAACTTTGTGTGCAAGAACGATTATATCTAATTTAAGGGCAACGCTGATTTAACTTTTATGAATCGAATTTCAGGGCTATGCACTCTGCGTTCTGGACTATGACTTCTTGATTTTGGACAACGCCTTTCTAGTGCACCGACCCGGTATCAAGCTTTATAAAAAAGACAACTACCGGGACACGCTGACGGCCAAGACGAACATGCTCATTAAGAAAATAATCGTACCGGAGCTGAAGGTCCTCTACGGCTGGAGGAAAGGCTGTGCGGTTTAGTGCTTGCCGGCTTGCGGATTCAAAGTGCCAAAAACGTGCTTTCGTTTTCCCTAACCGCGAGGACAAGCCGCTGCCTGTTCGAATGGTTGCGGAAAGTGTGTTCTGTTCTATACTTTAGTAATAAGTGATTGTACGAGGGTTTACGCCTCGCCGTTTAAGGACGATCAATCATTGGACGATATAACTCTCTTCGTATAAATGAGAAAGTTTTATTCGATTTTCGAGTAAAGGAGGAAAATTCGTATATTTTGAAAACGATCGAAGATTATTTTTAAAATGCGGTCTAAGGTGCTTAAACGAGAAATGTACGTTAACGAAAGAAACGGTAAGAATTCAGTGACTTATTGCTAAGTGATAATCGAATCGTAAGTTTGACCGGTGAGTTGCATTTGCCACGAGTAAGCGTCGCCAAATCGTTGCTGGCTAAGGTTTTTCATTTTTCACTGGCGAATCAAAATGCGTTTAAAGAGGCACTTATTTTTCTATCCCAAGTCAAACGGCAGTCGTCGGCAAATGCAATGGAATCGCTCAACGAGTCAAATAAAAATCAATGCAACGCGAATGTCTAATAAGGTGTGAGACCGCAGCAGTCTTTCGATTTCCTGTCATTAAACATCAATGGGGAATAAAGAGAAATACATAGCATAATGCCATGCCAGGTTTCGTGGCAATTTTCAGTGGCGAGAAATAAGGGTCACGTTATTTCGTTTAGCGTTCGAGTCAAACGAATCTTATCCGAGAGAAATTCTCGAATTCTCTGTGCACTTTCTACTTTCAACGTTATGCATATATATATATACGTACATAAAATCGTCACATTGTATACTATGTAGATTATACTTAAATAGCTCTATTATTCTTCTAGCTAGATTTATTTGATCTTGTTCCGGCAATTTGACTCGCAACATTCTACTCGAGAAAAACGGATTTTGCTATTTTCGTTACGTAATTTACTGAATAACATTACTGAGACTATCACATTAACCAAGAAATGTCATAAGTCTTGTTATATTCATTGTACTAATTTATATGTAATCTTCGTCATTACGGAGTAAAGAGATCAATGAAGATATACACTTTTTTCTTTACTGTCTTATTGTAATCATAGTGCATCGCAACATCGAGTTTGAATATTTTTATATAAAAATTACAATGAAATAACCGTTTGCCGTTTCTTTTATTTTACATTTCAATTGTCGGAACAAAATCGAACAATCAGTTTAAATCCGGAATCGTCTGAAGTATCAACAATAGAACAAATAGTTGTTTGCTGTAAAAAATAGATAAAAAAAGTGGAACGTTTGAATTAAACAAAGAGAAAAAGAGTGATAAATAGAATTAAAAATCAATCGCATTAAAAATGCGTTTCAGGTTGTAATTAAAAAAATGCGCGTCCGTGACGCAGGGATAGTCATAGCGTTGTATCATATATACCTAAATATTTTTTATACCAGCGTGTGGTAAAGTGTGATGCAAAAAGTTAAAGGCGCGATTAGATTTCTTAACGAAACAAATGAATGCAAAATACGTATAATTGTGCACTGAAAGGAATGAAGGGAGTTTGGAAGGTAGGAATGAAATTTTTTTTTATTCCTTTCGCCTTATTATTTACTTCGGATATATATGTTTTCATGGACAAAAACGAAAGTTAGAGTTTTAATTGTTGTTGACAACAATGATCTTAGAGATTGATTTTTTGAATAAATAAATATTGCTTATTATTGTTTTTTTTTTCTCAAAATTCTAGAAGTGTACCACAATGCATGATTTACTGTTTTTGAAAGTGTTATTAAAATGATGCAAAATCCCGTGAGTCTTTTAAGAATTCTCCAGTAGGAAAATCGATAATTAGTTCAAATTAATTAATCGAAGGTTAATAAAAAATACTCTGCAGCAATTGATTCTAATATTGATGGATTTAAGTTTATTTTTGGTTTACACGAATGAATATTTATAAATTATGTTTTTAAGTGCTTTAAATAATTTTTTTAAGTTTCTTCTCACAATTTTTCAACTGAGAGAATCTATCCTTTACTTTTAACTTGGATGCATTGCGAGTTCCTAGCGCATTTCCTTGTCTGTTAATTTTTTATATAGGCTGTGCAATTTTTTCGCGCGAGCTACATAAACTATAACAGGGATAAGAGACGAAAATTATCTGTAAAAAGAGATAAACACGTGTTGCGTGTCTCATATGTAAATACTCCGTGCCTTACAAGAGAACAAATCTCAGCTTCCGAGACATTTCCTAAGTCGTTCTAAAGATTGCGGCGATTGAGAGCAATCAGAGAGTCTTTCTGTTTGTACTCTGTGTTCATTATGTTTCGTACCTTTAATTTACCCTGAAAATCTCACTTATAAGTTTTCTTTTTCTTTTGAAGGAAAACAATCAAAAATTAGAAATTTTTGTGAAAACAACAACGAATTTATATAAAAACAGTTAATTTTTTATTTTTAATTATTAAAAATTTATTCAGAATTAAAAATATCAGCATGAATAAAAAAAAGACTCCTGTCAAAAAAGAACTATTTTGTGGTAGCAATAGTGCAAAAAAACGTCTCCAAGAAAGGTGCAGGAACCGCATTTATAACAGTATGACTATAAATTTTCCTTAGAGCATTATTAGATTTTTAAGATGCGGATGTGTAAATATATAAATATATACACTTATGAAACTCAATGCCGAAAGAGAACGCAAATGCGAATATTAACTTTGTATTGTATTTCAAAATCACTTACTTTGTACTGCGTTAATTGCATAAGGTAATGTGTTTCTTTGAATTTTCAGTTTTTGAGAATATGCCTATATTATTATATCGTAAGAAGGAAAGTAATTTAGTGAGAAAAGAACTGATTTTGGAAATTTTGTTCAGAAAATGTCGATAATTTAGACAATCTTACATAGTCGTGTAATTTTTGAAGCTCGCACCTGAGCTCCTTACCTTTATTTCTATCATTGATTAAATACGTAAATTTAACAATTAATTTTGACGCAGACAAAATCATTTCTATTTTTTCATATTTATATCAGTACTTTTAGTTTATAAGATTTCTGCATAATTGCCATTTATTATACCTCGAAAAAAGTTGATTTACAAACATCAAGCTTAATATTCACAGAGATAAAAACTGACTCACTTTTAAGAAAAAGAATTTTATTTGAGAATATTTGTTTTTCACGATTCCAAGCCTCATGTTTTCATACAAACTTCAAATAAAACAACCACAATGCAGCTATTATTTTAAATTTATGTTTTTAAAAATGTTTTAAATTACTTATTTAAAATGTTTTATTTTTTAAAAGAATTTTCTACAAAGTATTAGTTAAATGAATTAATTCTGAACTGTTGTTGGCTATACGCCAAAATATGTATTATTTATTAATTGCATCGTGGTTGTTTTGATTTTTTAGTGTAATGCATAAACTCTGTAAATGTCTATTGACTGACCAGTATATATAATTATAGAAAAGTAAAAGAAGTAGTTTAAAGTGAGAAGAGAAAATTTAGTTTAGGGACGAGAACAAGTGCGTTGTGGTAGACTTAATTTTTTATCATATACGTGCTCTTACCTATGTGCCACACTCAAGAGTCCCGTCGTTACTGCAAATGAATCCTTTATGTGCATACATACACTTTTTCAAATGTATGAAGATTTTAGAAAAAAAGAAAAATAAACACCATTTCATTGTGTTTAAAATTACTGTCAAATATTTTAAACTATTAACATTTTTTATTTTGCATTTTTTGCTTGTAAATTGCTTTTAAATCGAAATTATTTTTTTTGTATTGTTAGAAATGTTTTTCACTTTGTGAACCAAGTTTGCTCAATTACATACATAATTTATCTTGGGTTAAACTTGTTAATTTGCAGTTATTTACAAGAATAATCAATGTAATAACTTATAAAATCTAAATTTACAATGTGACAATTTGGAAAATGAATTGTGGTGATAAATTTTTCATCATTTCAGAATCTAAGTACATTTGAACAGCAAATAAAGTTGAAGAAATTTGAATTGTAAATTCTGAACGTTTGTATAAAATCACTGCATAACGTGTTAAGACGATTGTAGACAAAAAAAGACTTGTCGATAAATTGTATTAAATTGTATTATTTTTAAATTACTTTATTATTTAATAATTACTGTACTTTTAGTTTTATGCGTTAAAATTATTATTTACATAAATATTACAATTAAGAAATTTTAGTTTTCAAATTTCAATCGTTTCTCAAACTATTAAAATCTTATGAGACAACGATTGTTCGGAAAAAGCTTTCATTTTTATGATGTAAAGTTATTAATTATGCAGATCATTCGATGACGATTATTTGAATTATTGTGATACGCATTTATCTCAATAATCGTCGCCTGTCAAGAGGCAATTTAATCTAAAAAAACTTTAATTAAAGAAAATATAGAGATTATCAAAGAAAGATTTTGTATTTAATTTCTGCTTTCCTACTTTCTCATGCCTGTTTCGTTTGTAATATAATTATGATTTCGCTTATGTTTATAATCAAATTTCTAAAAAGTCAAATTTTGTTCCCAATTTTAATGAAAAGAGACATTTAAAAATTGTATTTTCACGTTTCCACTGAATTTAGATGTTTGAAAATTGTAATTTTTTAAAAAAGGATAAAATTTAAGACTTTTGATTTATTGCTTATATTGAATAATAAAAAAATAATAAGGTAGGAGTTTGCGTGTAATCTCTTAAGATCGTTCCAAACAAATCTCGTGATCTGAACACGTTTTCTATTAGAAATCAATTCAGGAACAAAGCAAACACAGTCCCACACCTGTAAACAATTGCATGTTCCGATAAAATTTTTAACATCTTTGATCTTCTGTAAACACGCAACTTGCATATTATCGTTAGGTTGCGTGCGTAATTTGATCACTTCAAAGTTCCGCGTATGTTCTATATTATTTAAGAAAATATATGCAGACACAAACCGTGTATTCACAAAAAGTTGCTAATTTTATCAAAACAAGTTTTACCTATTTGTATGTAAGTTTTATATAATTGTATAATTAATTTTATTTTTTTTATTTTTTATTTTTTTTTGACAAATCACTTGCTCTTAAATAGTAAGTACATTTTAATAATATTAATAAATATTATTTAGCCAATTAAAAAGCTAAAACAATATTTTATATTTTGTAAGTATAAGTAATATTTAATTAAAAACATTCATGTGATGTATACATTTATACAAAAATCATTCTTGATTCTGTACTTATATTAACTGTTTTATTTAACTTTATATAATCAATCAGATTATCTATATCCACGGTTTTTCCTTTGATTATTTTTCGATGTTTTTCAGAAATTGTTTTGTAATAGGATGAAAGCAAAAAATGATCAACAACGATTTTATACCATTTATTCTTATTTAAGCTTTCGTACTTTTTATCGTCGGTTAAAGACCTTAAGTAAAATTGCATCAAATAGAAATTGTAATACACATGAACGTGCTTTTAAAATTCTAATTAATATATAAAATAATTCATACATACCTAACTTTTACATTAATCACTTTCGAGCCTTCTTTTGTTAAGTTGTAAACAACTTGTAAGCCGGACCATTGAAGAAGCAAAGGATTGATGAAACTTTTATTACTCATGCTAGAGGCTACATTTTCTTCTAAAACCTATATAACCATTATAGAAGAGAATTATTAAAAAATATGATAGAAAATGAAGTTAATTTTTGTTTTACTAAATCTAGTTTGAACCTAAATAATTAAAATATTTTACCTGAAGTAAATCTTTTCCTTGAAGTTCAATCAAATCCCAAGTATTATTATAGGGCAAAGTCATGTAAATATCTTCATATAAAATGAGACCCTCAGGTATACTGTTTTGTATCGAAATAGCACTTTCAAGACTGATCGAAGCGTTATTAACATACTAAGTATTTAAAAAACTAAACGTTAGTGTAAATTATAAACGTGTCTTAAATTCCTATAGAAATAATATGATGATAATAATAAGTTTATTAATATTGAAAATTAATTACTTTGTAAATCATAGCATCTGTTATCAAATTCGCTAAATTACATTCGCCCGTGGAACAGGAACCATTTAAAAATACTTGAGTTCTCCCGATAATTCTTTTACCAATTTTGTCTACATCATTTTTCCAAGGTATCAAATTTTGGAGAATTGTTGAATCTGTAAAATTTTTTATCGTTTTACAAACTCTTACGGTATTTTAAATTTATTAGTTACCTTCTTGGATTGAATGATCTAAGTATATAGGATTCCCTTTCCAGTGTGATACTTCGTCTTTGTCGTCAAATGCTATTCTGATATCACCCATATATCTGCGTCAAAAGATTTTAATTACGTCGTTGATCCGTTGTCGTTTAATAAAGTTTTAATAGATTCAATTAATATACTTACTTAGTAAAAGCACCAGAATGAACTATCAATACTTTTCGATTTTCTTTTTGCGTCACAACGATCGGATATTTATCGTAAGCAATGTCATTAGAAGGTGGATTACCTAAAGAAAATTTCTTGAAATAAGAATAAAGGAAATAAAATTTATAAAAATTATATTACCATTATAGAGAAGAATATGAGAATGCCCTCCAACTATAACATCGACATCGGGACAATTACTAGCTAATATCTTGTCATGTTCAATGCCGCAATGGCTTAAAACGACAATGATGTTTATGCCCTTAGCCTTTAGAGCTTTGGCTTCTAAGTTGACAGTTTCCACTTCGTCCAAGAATATCAACTTCCCAGTGTGGTCCGAAATTTTCTGCAATTAAATTCAAGTGAACGTAACGCATTCCTCGAGAGCTCGTTAGTCAACCGATTTTTATTTTATTTAGTCTTTTACAGCGCGAAACTTACGTCTGTATTAGAAGCAATGACGCCAATCACCCCGATGTCCTTACCGCCTTTGCGAATAATTGTGCTGTTGGTGAATAGATTCCGAAAATGCGTGGTTTAAAATTTTTCGCAAATAAAAATTATACTTTAGAATTGAATTAATATACCCGCATCAAAGGCTCGCGAGTATAATCGATGTTGGTCGCAACGACGGGAGTTTCCAGCTGCTTCACGAAAGACGCCAATCCAGAGATTTCATCGTCGAAATCGTGGTTTCCGATGGCCTAAAATCACAGGCACACCCTGACGGATCGCGCGTTCAATTCTTTTTTCCTGCATAATACGCACCATCGCGTCCTGCGGCAATTGGTTCATGAAGTAGGCGGTGATGTTGCCGCGATGGAGCTCGAAGTACAGAGTTCCCTGAAAGTTATCCCCGGCATTGAGGAGTATCGGATTCGGACGAATCTTCTTCAGTTGGCGGACTATGCTGGCCACTCTGGCCATGCCGCCGACGCATTTTTCTTTTTCGTAGCAGAGTCCACCGCTCGGGGAAACTGGGGCGAATCTGTCGGAAAAGTGAGTTTTCTTGATCTGAGCAATTTATTCTTTAGATTATTGCAATATTTGGAAGAAGGAAAAAATAAAAATTTTAAATTAAATTTTTATAGGCGTGCATTTTTAATTTATAACGTGATGTTACAGCTTTTAAATGCGATAATTTTATTATTTCTCAGTTTATTATAATCCGTCTATTAATGTTTGTAATAATCTCAGTTAATTCATCTATACTGTACTATATACGTATATATATTGGTGTGCAGTGATTATTTTGCTAATTATAACTATAAGGAAAGTGAGACATAAAACCTGATTGTTCTTTCAGAGCTAAAGTCGACTTACTCATCAAGTACGTAATTATTGAATAAATACTACGTGTTTTTTCTTTTTTAATGTTGGGATTGGCCTTTTGGAAAATTTCTACGTGTTATAAATAATAACAAGGGACAAATATATTGTCTTTTATACGCTTGTATGGAAAACTTACCGGGCGTGAAAATCACTGTAGTGAATAATGGACAATTCAAAACGATTATTTTTTTGGCTCCGAACTTCAATGTTTAAACAAAAAAAATACAACAATACTGTTAAAAATGTATGTCTATTGAAAAATTCCATGGTCAACAAATTTGCGTATGCGAATAGTTGATGCTTTAATAAATACTACCATCACTTAAAGAGTTAAACTGCCGACGGAAGCAGGATGATTGGAAACTGAGAGCAGCACCATCGCACTTGATATTTATGAAGCATATATTTTCTTATGTATAATACAAATAACGATAAGATTTTGTAATTATCTACGTCTTTCACGCTTCAATTTCTGTAAACACTGCGTTTGTATCTCTTCACTGAAACCACATACATATTTATTTTAAAATCTTTTTCATAAAATTATATGAAGTTACATATTAGACTAACTAGTAAAGTAATACCTAGTTTATATTTCTCTGAAAAAACTTGAAAAATCTGTTAAAAACAATTTTTGTTCAGTGTTACAGTCGTATAAAGACAAATAATTAAAAAAATAATAAATTTAAAAAAATATGTGACCACTGTTGTTTATTAATATATAATAATATGATTTTAAATTACTCTTATTTTTAATAAATATTAATTTGTGAATTCTGAAATGTAATTTTCATTAATTTTTCAAATTTGTCCCGCCGAAAGCGACTTTTTGACTTACGCAGTGTTTGCACGGTTTTTACGACTGTAGTCAAAAACAGCGATGACAGAGACCTCATGGCGCATGGCTGGGGCCCAATCGCCCAATGTGAAGCGGCATCTCACACAAACTGCGTGACGGCGTGTCTATAGCCTGTACACAGTACATGTGGAAAGCGTGCACATGAGCAGATTCGGTACTCGCGTGGCTTTTCAAACAACGCGGTCGCGGTAGCCGAGTATTTAATTGTGAAAAATGGCCTCGTCAGTCCTGGAATGTTTTCCGAAATTACTAAGTGATAATATGAACAATAGAGTAGAGGGTGGACTGAAATTGTTGCAGTACCTGTCAAAACAAGAGCAGGTAATTTATTTTTTAAACGAGTATAACCTCCAAGTTCTACTTATTTTTTTATTTTTAGTATTATGTGTATTGAATTTAATTAATTTATAACTTATTTCTAACTTAAATTTTTATTTGATATTATTGTGTTCTACTTCTACTTCTAAATATCATAAATTATATTATTGTGAACATTGAAACTTATTTTGATAAAATTTTGATTTTATTTATTATAATGCATTCAAACATCTGTATTGGTTTATAATTTAGAATTCAAATTTTTATTAATTTTTTAAAATATTTTTAAGTTTTTAAAGCATATGTATTTCCATTTCATTATTAATTATTGTATGTCAGCTGTTCTTTTTAAAGTGAATAGATAAAATAAAATAAAATAAATTCTTTTAATTTAATTGATAATAAAAAATTTTAGGAAAATGGAGAAAGCAAAGAAATTAATCACATTCTTAGAAGATTGATAAGAGGTTTGGGGTCATCTAAAGTATCTTCAAGAAAAGGATTTTATTCGACATTTACTGTATATTTGTTATTGAACCCTAATACAGAAGTAGAAAAGATTTTTAATATTATGGATGAAGAACTAAAAGCAAGCAGCAGTAATAGCAAAAGTGTAAGAACTGTTACTGTTTTTAAATAATTAAATATTTTTATAATTTATGTTTTAATATAAATATTTTGATTTTTTCATTTAGGAATTTGCAGACATTAATAATGGACGTATTTTAGCTTGTGGAGCTATGATTCGTTCTCAAATTTTGAAAGCATGCCCAGTAAATGACCAGAAAAAAGTTTTAGAATGCTTATTACATTCTGGAAAACAGAGAAGTTATTTAAATTTTAATACAGTGTCATTTATAGTTCAATTTTTAAACCAGTTTGAAGATAAAGAGTCAATAGCACCTATTTGGCCAGTGCTTGAAGAAGCAATTTGTAAACCTTTTTCAGAACAGACTTTAGATACATTTTATGTGCTACTAATAGTTCAAGATAAGTTTCCAGGATTGGTTAATAAAAACATTTTAAAAAAATATTTTGGAATCGAAAATATAATAAATGAAGAAAACATGAAAGATATTTTAAAAATATTAACAGTAAGTTCCTCAAAATTTGTATAAATATGAAACAATCTGGTATGAATAATTTTATTTAATATTGTAGGATATACCAAGGATATCATGTCATAAACATCCAATATATGACGTGTTTTGTAAAAAGTTAATAGAAACTGAATATTTAGAACAGTTCTGGAATGGCATTGACCAATGCTTTATTAAACCATCAAAATCAGATGAATATTTGGGCGTAGAATTGTTCAATTTATTACTTGAAACAATAACTAACAAAGCTCATATTTCAATTTTATTATCTCCAAACTTTTTAAAACATATGTTAAAACGGTTTTCAAATAGTGGAAAACATAAAATAGATGAGGTTGCATCCAGTTTTAAGCAAGGATTATTACAATTTCCAAAATTACTTGATAAAGAAGTAAAAACTAAATTACAGTTATCTGTGTTAAAGAAACTTATTTTATATCCAGGAGACCTTATGATAGAAAAAATAACTGGTACTAAAGTAGTACAGTTGATAACAAATAATCTGAATGCAGATGGAGTCAGAAAATTGGCTGTTTTATACAGGGAAATAGCAGCAAATACAAAATTCAAGGAAAAAATAAATTCTGTGACAGAACCTTGGACAAACGGAGAACGAACATATGCAATGCAAATGCTTACTGTAAAGTAAGTTAAAAATTATCGATATATTTCAATTCCTTCTTAATTTAGAGAAACTTTTTTTGTACTTAACTAAAAATTTATAAAAATTTTTACAGATTAATGAGTCATCCAGAAATTGCATCTGATCATGAGTGGAGAATAGAACAATTGAAGTTTTTGTTTAATCATGGATTGTGTGAAGTTACTAATGTTGGCGTTGAATTAGTCTGTAAGTTTCTATATGTGTGTAATAATTTATTTTTAAATTAAAAGTTTTATACTCATTTTTTCTTATTATGATTTTAGCTCATTTCAAAGAAAGTTTTTATCGAGCTTTAGATAATAAACTTCCAAAACTTGATGACTTAAGAGCTGTGCTCAGTGCATTAATTGAATATATTAATGAAACAGTTTTTATAAGTTTAGAATCAAAACTTAGAACACCATTGGATGAAGCAGGAACAGAGGCTTGGAATAAAATGATGAAACTTATAAAAAAGTTAGAAAAAAATAAAAAAGGTCATGAAAATCTTAATGCAGTTTTTCATACAATGAATCTGCATATGGGTTTACAATTATTCTCAGATCCAGAAATGGCTGTTTCTTCTATAAATGAACTTCACAGTTGTTTAGAACATTTTCGAGCAAAAAAGAAATCAAACAAAGAAAACAGTGTCAAAGAAGATGAAGAACCAGAATGGGTCGAAGTTGTTGTTGATTTATTGCTATCTTTGCTTTCAAGAAAAAGTCATCTTTTGCGTTCTCTGGCAGGATGCGTATTCCCACACATTAGTCCTCATTTAACACCGAATGCAATACATCAAATTTTAGCCGTCTTAGATGTTAAAAGCGGCAAAAATCCTTTAAGTACAAAAGATGACAATGAATCTGAAGATGACGATGAATCTGAAGATGAAGATGAGGATGAGAATAATGACGATGAGAATGAAGAAGAAAGCATTGAAGACGAGGAAAAACAAAGTATTGAAGAAGAAAGTGACTCAGACGTAGAAGAATCAGATGTAGAAGATGAAACAATCACCGACAAAGTACGTCTGGCAGTGAGCCAAGCTTTGGGTGATGCTTCAATGCAAACTGACGATGAAGATATGGATGTTGACAATATTGGTGATGAAGAAGGTAAACGCCTTGATGAATCTTTAGCCGCAGCTTTTCGGATTCTGAAGGAAAATCGCAAATCTCAATCAAAGAAACAAGAGAGAAATGCTCAAGCTTTGACACATTTTAGAATTAGAGTTATTGATCTTCTAGAAATTTATTTGGAAACAGGTCCTTCAATGGCACTGGCTTTAGATATGTTAGTGCCATTGTTTGCTCTCTTAGAATTTTCTATTAAAAATCCGCATCAAGAACCATTACAGAGCAAAGTCAGGGGTTGTTTGAAAAAACTTTCGAGTGTCAAGAAATTTAAGACGACTGAAGATGTTGACGATGAGCTTTTAACAACCGTATTGAAGGTACTGACTTAAACTGAATTCAACATTTATTTGAAATGGTTTTTGTTTTTTAAACGATCAAGTAATTTTGTTTTTTAATTCAAATAGGCACTTATAGAAAAAGGAGAGCGATCAACGTCTGTTTGCCAAGAAATGGGAAGTAAATTAGCAGATTGTTGCGTATTTCTCGTGAGATGTTCTCAACAAACGAACATTTCAGCCGATTTATTTATACAAATATTTGGAGAAAATTTGACAGCTTTTTTCAAAAAAAGAGACTGTGTTCTTCCAGAAGCCTTGTTCAAAAATTTATTCCAACTCTGTTGGTCTGGAAATTGGAGTCTTGTGCCTCTTTTGGTAAATAATATATGATATAAATTTAAATAATTTTTCATGGTATAAATAAAAATTTTGTAAATACAATTAATTTCATTTTAGGTTCAATTCGCTTTTGACGAATCAATTAGATTTTATAGGAGAGGAAAAGCTCTTGAATTTTTAAAAGTTTTTTATAATAATAGCAGAATGATTATGTCGGATGATAATAAAAGTACAAGATGTGAGATAGAAAAAAACCTGTGTGAACATAGTATAAATGTACTTTGCGAATGGAGCAGTACAAAAACAAGTGAAAAATCTTCTGCTCAAGCCGGAAAAGTGCTTAAACAAAAATTCGTTTTTAATTTGTTCACCTTATTGAACACTGTACATGCTCATCACATACAAGAAGCATGGAATTGGAAGAAAATAGGTGAAAGTATGGCAAACTATAGGTCTACAACATCTTTATCAAAAGATACCAAAGGAGCTTATAATAAACTGGCTAACCGCATTGGGGCTCCTGTTGTGTAAGTTTGTATACAATTATTGTTTTTTAATATATTATCTATTTGAATAAATGAAAATGATTATTTCAATTATAGACAAAAAATTGAAAACAACGAAATCGCTAACGGACATCAAGATTCCCAGTCCGAAGAAGAGACGTCAGATAAAGAATCTGACGATAATAATCAGTCGAATGCAGCTGACAAATTATCTAAGAAAAAGAGGAAAAAGCAAAATAGCAAACAAAAAGAAAAACAGAAGTTAAAGAAGGAAACTCGCGAACTTCGGGCAAAAGTTATGTCAGAGGGCTTAGAAAGTTTAGACTTTAGCAGTGTTAACATACCGAATGGAGTCAGCCAAGAGCAAATGGAAAACGGAGATGCGGATGAAAACAAAGTAGAAAAGGTTAAAAAGAAAAGGCCCAATTCTGAAGCAAATGGCGTACCTAGCAAAAAGAAAAAGAAAGCTATGAAAAATGGGGAATAAATGAGTGGTTAAAAAAGTTAGTTAAGAAAAACGAAACGGATAAGTAATTGTTATTTTTTATATACATTTACGTATCAAGTATATCTGTACATAATGCATACGAGTAAATATTAAGCGCTATTTGTATTTAACGATAGGCGCAATAAAATCACCTTTAATCACATGATTGGATTAACAAATATTTTATAATATGTAAAACAAATAGCTATCAACATAGTTGTAATTTATGTTAAAAACGTTTTACATACTCTAATAAAATATTTTCAATATTACACTGAATTTTATTTATTTACGTTCCACTATTAAAAATCTCCTATTTCTTTACGTCAGTTCTATTTTAGTTTCTAAAAACTGTTTATTTTGAGTAATATTCAAGTATTTTGTTTCAACAATATTAGTTTTTATATACTTTACTTGTGTGACTAAATCGTTGGCCAGGTGTTTGGCATGCACCTCAGCCGAATGTCAAAGCTCTAAGCAGTGCTAAACGCGGTTGGATCACTATGTAACTTTGAACGATTAGTTAGATGTTTTTCATTAAAATTTATTTAAGAATTCGTCAGACTAAACAATTTTTGAGCCTAATTATTATTAATGAATATATAATTCTCAAACTGTAAATAAAATATTTAAAATACAAAATTTTTCGACTATACGTAATAATGTTAAATCTTATAAATTTTATGAATCATTAATTTTATTAGTAAGTCTTTCTAAATTTAATTTAGGTTAAACGTATTTACTTTAACTCTATATTGTTTATTTAAATGTAAGTCTCAAAAACTAATCTTAAGATAAATATTTAAGCAATGATTAGATTAATTAATTATACTATGAAATGAAAGCAATTCATCAATTTTACATGAATGCACAAGAAACCTGTCCAAATAAATTAAAAAAATAGTTCATAAATCGTGCTTATGAATCAACTTGAAACAAAAATTAACAGAACTCACACGTTTCAGTCACTTGTGATTAAAACTTTATATTTTTATTAAGACAAAAGAAAAAAGTGCCACAAATGACAATACATTTATCAAGAAAATTTATCGTATTAATTTCTGGAATCTATTACTAAATTAACTATTAAATACTAGTTAATTTAGTATGAAAAATTGTTTAAAAGAATCCACGATTAAAATTAAACTCAAACCAATGAAATTTAGTCATTTTATTTGCAATAACAAGTAGGCCATTATCATTCAAATGGTTTGATTGCGTAATCGAATTATTAATAATACTTTATTGAGACAAACGTGTACCAAGAATATGTCAATATGTTTTTATAGACATAATTTGAGATAAAGAACGTGATTCCCCTACAGCTACATATTCTCGACCGAACATCGCTGGCTTCAGTTGACGACCTGTAATTGTCCAGTGTACACGTGAACACTTTTAAAATCAAAAATGAAAAGTCTGATTTTTTTGGCCCTCTTTTTCGCTGTATTCACAGTTACTCTTGCTGAAGATGACACGGGTAAGGATTATAAATTTTATTTAATTTTTTTCCCGTTTTTTGCAGCAGGAAAATTTTTTTTCAAAACCCTTTTTCCATTATTTATCGCAGTTTTAGCAAAAATTTTTGGTAAAAATAAAATGTTTTATTTCTTATTTAACATTGAATCATACTTTGAGCATTAAATTTTTTTAATTGAATTTTTTAAATCAACAAGTATTCCTGGGTTTATTTCAAATTTTAAGTAAATCTATAGGTACTGAATTGTACATAGGACGTACGGTACAAAAAAAAAACATTTAATATGTTTTACAATATACATTTATCTTCTTATTTATTTACTTATTTACTTATTTAAGTACAGAATAAATTAAATATTTAATTCATACGTATTATATAATAATAAGAGTAATCCAATATAGAGGTAAATAAATGAACCTGATCGTTGGTCTGCTGGTATATGGAGAACTTATTACAAACTAGCTTGTATATACTAATATTGACAAGGTATCTTTGATTTAATAGTATAGTACATTCTATAATTATAACAAATAATTAGTTTAAGAGAAGGGTAATAAATAAACGGTAAAGTAACAATATAATTGAATGATATATGCATAAAAATAATTGAGTTTATCGCAGTGTTATTGCGGAAAAAATCGAGTTAAACCAATCGACTTGGTTGATTTTCAGAGAAGGGCGACGTGACGATCGTCAGTCGTTCGGAGTGGCAGGCAACTAGGCCGCGCCACCCGGCTGCGAAGCAATCGACGCTGCCACCGCGGTACGCGATAATCAGCCACACGGCGTCGGGCGCATGCCGCACCAAGTACAACTGCATGCGGCATCTACAGAACATCCAGGTGATGCACATGAAGCAGTGGGGCTGGGACGACATCGGCTACAACTTCATGGTGGGCGGCGACGGCAACGTCTACGAGGGCCGCGGCTGGGACGTCGAGGGCGCCCACACCAAGTCCTGGAACGGCAAGTCCCTCGGCATCGCCCTCGTCGGCGACTTCCGCTACAGCGAGCCGACGCAGCCGCAGCTCGACGCCCTCAAGAGTTTCCTCGAGCTCGCCGTCCAGCAGAAGAAGCTCGCCGAGGACTACAAGCTCCTCGGTCAGAGGCAGGTCGTCGCCACCGAGAGCCCCGGCAGCAAAGTCTACGAGGTCATCAAGACCTGGGAACACTGGACCGACAGTCCTTGAGCTCACTTTTTTTTACGTAGATCTTGTATTTTTTACTGATTCTAATATCTTATCAATAAATGGTATTTTTACCTTTACTCAATAAAAGGGTTTTTCTGTTTTTCTGGACATATTATTTCTTGACCTTGGTTATTTTCCAAAAATTTTTCGAGGAAAATAATTAGTAATCGACAAATTAAGTAGGTACACCAGCTCGTGAATTATTCATCAAAGGCTGATATGAACAAATTTTTGTCAAAAACAAGTTCTTAACATAATAATTGCGCCGTCACTGGTGTGCATGCGTTATATAGTAACACCAGCAGCTTTACGTCTGTACGTAGGATCATCAATCACACGGCAAAGTTAAGTAGTCCGTCAGAGGGGTTCCCCGTGGCTCGTTATTTATAAAAATTATTGGCCAGACAAGCCGGTGTCAGTCGAACAGCGTGCATCCGTGCGTGCGTACATCAGCGGCGTCCGAGTGATACAATAATACTCTGTCGAGCTTACGGACTACGCAGAACAAAAACGTAAAATCCCTGGCTTTTATTCTCCCGCTGCTTCGATTAATTCTCTCTATGTTGCACTCATTGCTCGATTTTATCTCTGCGCAGAAATGGAACGGAGCCTGATCGTCTTGTTCGTCGCTGTTTTGTGCCTCGCGGTCGCTCTCGCGGCGCCCAAAGAGGAGTCAGTAGGTGAGCCTCTCGTTAAAAAAATAAAAAGAAGGTGCTCAATAAATTAAGCTTAGGCCTTTCGTTCTTAGCGGAGAATGATTTCGGCGATAGTCCGAAGGACCTGCGGATAATCCCACGCTTGGGCTGGGGCGGCCAGCCGGCGACGGACTCCCCCCGTCGGCTGAAGGTGCAGCCCGCGACTTACGCGATAATCAGCCACACGGCCACCCAGTCCTGCTACAACGAGGCCAAGTGCATGCTGAACGTCCGCGTCATCCAGACGTTCCACATCGAGGCGAAGGGCTGGGTCGACGTCGGCTACAACTTCCTGGCGGGCGGCGACGGCAACGTCTACGAGGGCCGCGGCTGGGACATGGCCGGCGCTCACACGCACAACTACAACAACCGCAGCATCGGCATCGCCTTCGTCGGCGACTTCAGCTACAAGAGCCCGCCCAAGGAGCAGATCGCCAGCGTCCTCAAGCTCCTCGAGCTCGGCGTCAAGAAGAACAAGCTCGCCAAGGACTACAAGCTCATCGGGCAGCGGCAGGTCGCCCACACCCAGAGCCCCGGGGACAAGCTCTACAACGTCATCAGGAGCTGGGAGCACTGGACCGACAATCCTTGATTTACCCAAAGCTCGAGGCTTAGTCGTCGCATATATGTAACCTATTTGTCTCTCTTTCAGATCTAGTCATAATGTTCTAGTCATTATGTCTGATTTATTTAATTAATCAATTTTAGCGATTCTGAGCTTAACTTATGTTCCTGTAGTCTTCTGTATTCATTTTAATAATTCTCTATAAATATATACCTTTATATTATTAAAAGTTTTATTTTTTTCAAATCACTCGATCAGCGCATTATCGAATCACCAGTTTGATCGCTGTAAAGTCTTATCTCGGAGTAGACTTTTATACACTCTTTATCAAAGTAGTTGTATTTTTTCCTATAATATTTATTATACAATAACGTGAAGCGATAAATCAGGATGTGATTAATACGTACGATACAAGTGATACGACGCATCAAAACGCAAGTGATTTCCACGTGGAAAAATTTTCTTCGGACGATGAAGGACGGTCGTCTGATTGGATTTTCTCAAAACTAGATCAAACCGCACATTGTGACAGTGACGACGGGCGCAAGGGGCAGTTTTGTATTACGCAATGCTTTTCCGGCATCATCTCCTATTCCGTCTCTCTCTCTCTCTCTCTCTCTCTCTCTCTCTTTCATCCTCGTCCAGGAACTCTATTTTCGTCACGATCGCTGATAGTTTAATTATGTAACTAGCCAGAAATAATGACGGAGACTGTCAACTTCCATTTACTCTGTTCATTAGCTGTTAATAAAAACGTTTATTTGTCTATTAAATAGAGCTTATTAAAATTGAGACTTAGTTTTTTGTTATACTACTATTACTTACTACTTAATAAATTACTATACTTTTTAGTGCATTTTCAGCAATGCCGCTGTTACTATAATATTCGTGTAAAAATAATTATAATTAATTAATTTTTATTATCTATCGAATTAATTTCCTAGAACTTTAATAACTTTGAAAAAAAAAAAAAAAAATGACAATATAGATAAAACTATCACAGATATATAAATAGAGGGATAGGTAGATAGATAAGGCACCAGAGTAAGTATTTTTTAATTGCAGAAGAAACCATGTTAAGAGTGTTTAATACTTAAGTAGCGGGGTAAAAGATTGATCCCCAGGCACGTCGTATTGGACAGACAGAACCGGCGAACCGGAGTAAACAGAGTAACAGAGGGTTTAATGTACTCGTTATTTATTTAAAATAAACAAGCGTGCAAGAATAATTGAAAAACTGCACTCTACCGAAGTTTTGGCACGGCTCCACCGCTGGGATGGGGCCGAAGCATGCAAATACATTTATGGTTGACGCTTTCATTAGCAAGAAGTAAGAGGTGTTCTTTTTCAGTGTGTGCAAGAGACGCTTTATCGCCAGTATGTCGTGCTATCGATATAATAAAGTCAAGCGCAAGTGCTTTTAGCAGCAGTTGTATATCGAGCGTTCGAAAGAATTAATACATCGCACGTTTTCGATTACTGAAATTAGTTATCATGTTTCGTTCGAAGGGTACATAAAGATTATAATTATTCTATAACTTATATGCGGCAATTAATCATATTTGCCTAAACATGGATTAATCAATTTAAAAGAACTCATTATTGATTTGCAAACAGCGATTTCAATTATACGCGTAACTGAAGCAATTTTCCATAATGAAGAATCAGTTGCTCTGGATTCGTTAGAAAAAGTTGTAAACAATCGAAATCTATTATTAAGTTAATTATTAGAGCGTAAAAATGTCATTTTTTGATTAATAATAAAATAATGTTTGCTTATTTATACAGGAACCGAGTGTATGCCAATGTGGGAAAGAATTCTTATTCTTTTTATCTTAATCTTCAGCATTTCAAGCCTTTATGCTGTCGCTTACAGAGGTATGGATTCTGTCCACCTACCGATTTTCCCGGACAAGCAGCAGAAAGGTATAGATAATTAAAATAAAATATTGAAAAATCTTTGAAAAAAAAAAATCTCCGTATGACTAATACGACTGTGTCGATCATACAGTTCTATTTTTCAAATCGATAGATAAGATATGTCGATAACAGACTATAAAAAATCTTTTTATAAGTGGACTGAAACGCATTTTCAGAGGTGATACTAGTTCCTCGCCAACAGTGGGGTGCGCAACCACCAGTGGCTCCTCCTTCGACTCTTCGCGTACGACCAGCTCCGTACGTAATAATCAGCCACACTGTTACGGATTTTTGTTACACCGAGCCGAGCTGCAGTCTGCTCGTCCGACTAACGCAGACTTTCCACATTGAATCAAAGGGCTGGAACGACATCGGCTACAGCTTCTTGGTGGGCGGTGACGGAAGGGTCTACGTGGGCCGTGGTTGGGACCTCGAGGGCGCCCACACCTACAACTACAACACCAAGAGCATAGGCGTCTCCTTCATTGGGACTTTCAACAGAGTCAGGCCCACGGAGGCGCAGCTCGAGGCGGCTAAGGATCTCTTAGAATACGGCCTGAGGCACGGAAAGATCGCGAGGAATTACAAATTGTTGGGGCATCGGCAGTGCATTAAGACCGAGAGCCCTGGACAGGAGCTCTACAGGATTATCCAGACCTGGGAGCACTGGGCCCCGCAGCTCTGATGCGGACTGCGAGTCAGCTGAGCGTTCTTAATTAAGTTTTTTTATTTCCATGCATTAACTTTTATTTCTTATTCAAGATTTCAAATTTTTAGTTTTCCTGCTTTTTTCTCCATTTACCAACAATAAGTGACACTTTTTTCCGCCTGCCAAGGATATATATACCTTAGTCCGTTAATTATTGTTAATCAATATTTCTAAAACTTCTTTTGTAAATTTTTTAATTAATTTTATGTTATTTGGCAGTATTAAGAGGCTTAATTTGAAAAATATACTCGAAAAGTCGAGTTTAATAAATTCTTTGTTAATGTTAGTTGTAAAAAGTCAGTATTATTAGCAATCAATTGAAAAGTACATATTTCAATTTTTTTTAATTAAATCAAATATAGAATTTTAAATTAGATAACTTAACCTTTTTTTATACTTACAATGGCTTCTACCGAATTGACAAAATTAATTGATTTGCAAGATGACTGTTTAGAGCAGATTACTCGTCTTAAAAATAGAATAATGTCTTCAGAGGACGATCTTAGATCTCAGAAGTTGTGGAAGAACGATTCAATAGAATCAAAAAATTTTACGAGGATGCACAAGAAAGGTACGGTCAGATTGTTGAAGGAAGTATACTAATACATCAAACTTTGACATAAGTCGGGCTTACTTTGAATCCAAAACTTTTGAAAAAAATGCTTATGAGGATGGCCATGAAATCTGTAGGGCAAAGCTTACAGAGTGAAAAAAAAGAGCAGGATTCAGATTCGCTAACAGCAAAACTTCCTAAATTAGATTTGCGGTTATTTTCCGGCCCTCAAGACGATTGGCCAAGCTTCTCCAGGAATTTTACTTCTCTGATGTGTAATAAGTCGGTTACAGACGAGGCTACAAAAATCGAATACTTAGGGTCTCACCTTAGGGGATCAGCTAAGAAATTCTTTAATAAGACTGATCGAACTAACACACGTTTTGAATCAATAATGCAAACATTAAACAACCATTTTATGCGTACAGCAGTAAATGAGCACTTAAAAACTTTGATGAGTATAAAATTAAAGGCTGATACAAAGATCCGCATCTAGAAATGCCTGTTGATCAGTGCGACGTTTGGCTTGTGTACGTTATTTTAGTTGAACGCTTACCAGATAATTTAAAGAAGGATTGGGAAACCGAGTTATTAAAATCTAAAGATCTAAATGTCATGGATACAAAGTTGAGTTCTTATGTTCCAAAATATCTCAAGACTTAATGGATTTTTTACAACGAACCTATTATAAATAAATATATTAATAACAAATTTATTTAACTCATTTTTTAATTATTGGTAAAAGTATAATTCATATAAATAATAATTAATATTTCTCATATGGATAACTGATCGCCTCTATAAATTTTTATATTTTTATAACACTCGCACGAATTTAATTATGGATTAATAATTATGAAAAAATTTTCTAGAATGCTCTAAAATCTTCTCAAGGCGTCTTTTTTCAGCCAAGGGAATTTTATTAGAAACCGCCCCGTTACAGATATTAGTATAACAGAAAAAAGCAGTGCAGTTGAAAAATCCATATATACTATAATCTTCCCCGTTTTATTTTAGTTTGTAAGGATTGTATTCCAGATCAGCGAAAAGGAAACCTTGTTTTCTTCTGCTGGATTACTTGTAATGTAATGTAATGTGCTCTGGTTAAATAAATAAATAAATTTCGTACGTACCGTTGTGATATTATATATAATATAATACTTACAAAAAACCTGGATGGAAGTTGTTTTAATCGAGTCGATTTAATGTAAAAAAAATATTTTTTATTTCATAATTTTTAGAATTGTCACATTTTTATTGCTAGTACTGTTTTTGTACTTGCCCAATATTGGTTCAACTGTTAAGGGACGACCGAAGGGTATATAAAAAAGAAAGTTTGACATAGTCCCAGCCGATATATTTGTTTATACCACTTCAACTTCAAAGTCACAACTTTGACATGATTTTTTAGCCTTATGGTATAAAAAAAAATATATAAGTTGAGTATATACAACCTTCTACTTTTTGAATTTACATTACAGTGCAGAATATTTAGTACTCATAAATTAATTTTTTTTTATAAAGACCCTTGAATTGTGTTTATAAAATAAAAAATTTATTACAAAATAAAATTCAAGTTTTTTAATATTACACAAATGTCAATTAATAATACAAATATAATTTTTCGTTGCTTTTTAAACTAATTTAAACTTGCGTTTTCTTAAACCAAAGTCACAACCTTAGAGTGGAAAATTTTCAAATGTATGTAAATATAGTTTACATACGTCCAAAAGTATAATAAAAATTGTTTTATTTGCATACTGAATTACAAATTGAAATAAATAAATAAAATAAAAGAAGTGATGTAGCAGCATTTGTTCACATCAGGCACACAGAGTGCTATTGATTAATAATTTACAATAAATTAAGTACTAGTCATATTATAATATAATACATTGGTTCTAAGAAAATTATCTGTACAATTTTGAAACATATTTTCAGTCAATTAGTTGCGATTTAAGTAAAACGAAATAGTTGGAAGACCAGCAAATATTTTTACAGTAAAATAATATCGTTTGTAGTATTGCAAGCCTCTTAGAAAAATATTGACTGAACAATCATTAAACTCACAAAGACGCGCAAAAATGAATTTTATAAACTTCACATAATAATAAACTTGAAATAATAAATCCTCCTAAAATTGATTCTGAATGAAAAAATTTATGTTGATAAAATCCAATAATTTGATTATATTTAAAGTTAAAGAGTGGTGTTTTCATTTGAAACTTCCACATTCTTATTAGAAGAGTTGAAATGTAACGTTGCAGATTTTCAAATTTTTTTAACTCTTAAATTGAATCGCATTTAACGGTCGATTATACGATAAATAATTTATTAATTTAGAAATGAAACATTGTAAGATATTAAAAAAGTTATTGATAAATTAATAATAGTTTATATATCTCACTCCTATATATTAAATTAAAATGCTGCTGCTGCTTAAAATTTAATCTGTACTCATTTACAATAGTGAAAAAAATTCAAAAAATTTGTCAGAGTATAAAATTTAAGTGTCTAGTTAAATAATATTTTTGAAAACTAAAAAAGATAGCGAGGCAGCTACAGTTTGATCACAGTACTTTTAAATATTTACAATCCAGTCTCAAAATCTAGATCTTGGATTTGAGAAGAGAATTGCAAAGTTGAGGCATCAACAGTCTTATACAATTAAAATTAGCACTAGTTAAAATATCAATTAAATTGATGGTACCACCATTCCAACAGCTTTTAGAGAGATATGAAATATTAACTCCTACTAGACTTGTCGGCCTGTATTATAATAAAAACAATAATTTTAGCCGTAAAGTCAGTAAACAGTTAAAAATTGTTTAAATGCTTAAAAATAGAACGTTATCAAGTCCAAGATGTCTTCCTTAATAAATAGTTTTTAGGCTCTGCTGGAAGAAGTTGAAGAGGATTTTTCCCAACAGCAAAGCCATCTTCTCCATATAGATGGTGGTTTTCTTTGCCTTGAAAGAAACTTTGATCCTCCTCGTCTCATGCTCAATGCACTTACTATTGCTTGATCAAAAGCTTCTTTTAAGTCTTGTTGAGTCAGAGCAGATGTTTCTACATAACTCGATGCTCCTATTCTGTGTGCTAGTTGACGCCCTTGGATAGTTGTAATAGGTGCTTGGCCATATCTTGCCAGTTGCAAGGCCAATCGTACGTCAGAGCGGAGGTCGCTTTTGGTTCCAACCTACCAAGAAAGGGAGAGATAGGTTGGATCTGTTTTATTGCTCATTAGTGGAATAAAAGTAGAGCTTAAAAATGTTCTCACTAGTATTATGGGAGTGTTGGGGCAATGCCTTTGCACTTCGTTGATCCATTTTGTAGAGACGCTCTGGTAGGAAGTAGGACTCACGATACTGAAGCATATTAAAAATACATCAGTCTCCGGATAGCAGAGAGAACGTAGTGGATCAAAGTCATCTTGACCAGCTGTGTCGCACAGCTGCACGTTAACGGGCTGTCCATCAACGTTGACGATAACTAGAGAAGAGAAAAAAATGATAAGTACGATGGCTGATAAAAAGTCAGGGGAAGAGGAGGAATCGAGTTTTGGGGAGCGAAAAAAATGTTGGGCCACACTGTACTTTCACCTGTTGTGCAGTAGGAGCTACTCATCGGCTAGCGTACAGTCAGCGAAAAAAGTGTACAAGCCAAGAGCGCTCGGACAGGTGCGCGGTGCAGAGGGGAAAGAGGGGAGCTGGGAAAACGTAGCGGATACCATTGTAATTGTCGAAGGCCGTGGGCTCGTACTCGGGTGGGAAGCCGTTGGTCGAGTAGGAGACGACGAGACTGGTCTTGCCGACGGCGCCGTCCCCGACCAGGACCACCTTGATCTTGGCCGCGGCCTCGTCCTGCGGATGTTTGCGGCGATGCTGCTGCGTCGTCGACTGGCCCGAGTCCGCGAGCAGCGGCCTGCTCCACTGCGGCGGTGGCGGCGGCATCCTTAGCTGCACGCTCTGCTGCAGTTAGCAGTAGGCTCTGCTGCGTTGCTCTGGGCCTTTTTCCCGGAGACTGCGCGAGCGAGATTCGTGACTCGTGAGCAGCCCGCGGTGGCTAGAGTGGCGGCGGCGGCAGCGACAGCAGTGGAGCAGCTGGCAACATTGCGCAGCGCGATTCACGGCGGCTGCGCGCCATCACAGAGCAGCCTGGTGTAGCGTCGGTGAGACACCTGTTGCGCGCGCGCGCGCGCCTGTCCTGCAGCGAGTGTTTTGTGTTGCGATTCGCGGGTTGCAGTGACGATCGCGGTACGAGTGCGCGGGTATGCAGCAGCAACAGCAGGACGCCGGAGGCGGCTCGGCCGAGGTCCGCACGCTGCTCTCGCGGCACAAGCTCAGCCTGCGGCGCGAGCTCCAGGCGACGAACCTCCTGGGCGCGCTGCTCAAACGCGGCGTCATCTCGGAGCTGGACCGGCAGTCGCTCGCGGCCTCGCTCGACGTCGAGCGCTTCATCGAGCTCGTGCAGGCCAAGGGCTTCGAGGCCTTTCGCGAGTTTTGCTTCGCCCTCGAGGCCGAATGTCCGCACGTGCTGACGGACCTGCTGGTGGATCAGCAGGCGTTTACCGGTGCGTCTCAGCTAGCCCCCGAAATTCCCTTCCGCCTCGCTTTCTCACGCCAGCAGTGTTGTTCTGTTGTAGAGGGCCAGGAGCAGCCTGCGAGTTTGCAGGACGCGAGCAGCCAGCAGCAGGAGCCCTTTCGGGAAGGCGAGCAGGATTGCAGGTGAGTGCCCCGTAACCTAATCCGCTCTGCGTGCAGGAAGTGTCAATGACCATCTGATTGGAAAACGAGACGCTCGGCTCCGAGTGCGGCGCGCGCGAGCCTTGACGGAAAATCGTCGCTCTCCCACTTAGGTTTCAATTGGCGTCAATCGAGTCGCGTGCAAGCACTTTTCTTCTTTCGTAAAGACTCGGCTGAAACTGATGATTCCTCTTGCCGCGAGCAAAAAGCATCGACGCAACCTGCTTGACTCGATCTAAAAACTTGCAATGTTTGAGAGGGGAGTAAAAACGCGTTTTGCTAAAAAAAAATGTTTATCTCGCGCGCACTTTTGTTTAAAACTACTGTTTTGTTTATAATGTAATGGTAGGTAAATAAACGGTAGACGCGAAAAACGAGCGCGCGGTCGGTCGAAACAAGTTGGGCAACACGTGCTGCGGAACTGGCTGTGTACTATTTATAAGACAGCTGAATCATGCGTACAAGAGCTGCATGGGTTACAATGCGGCTCTGTAGGTAGTAGCAGGAGCTATGCACTGACTTTGGGAAATCTTTTGTCTCGCGAGTGCTTCTTTGAAACGATATGGAAGAAGTAGGCAGGGTGTCATTATCGATAGTGTACAGTGGCTTTGCGGCATAATTAAGAGCCATGTACAGAAAGCGAGACTTTCTCGGTCAGTCTCCTTCGCCCTTGTTTGCTCAGTTTGGCTACTTTATAGCCTTGGATAACCTCTACAAGTTACGTTTTAGGTGAGTCAAGAGCACAAGATAAAACTTCAAGTGGCAAATCATTATTCGCTTTATTAAATTTTTTACAATCGTTTAACAAGTCGCTATATATTATTATTGTACATTGTTTTTTTTCACTTGGGCGTGTTTTAAAATCACACTTGCAGCTTTTATACAACGTATTTACAAGAGTTAAAAGAATATATATAAGAGCGATTGAACCGTCGGTTAAATAAAATAACCTAACTCTGGTTTTGGCTAGATGTCCAGGATCACTCTCGGAATCGAGTGGTTTAAAGAATCGAGATCTATAAAGAGAAAAATATCTAGATAAAACTTGCCTAGGTTCTATTTGGAAGTTGAGCTAGACTTGAGGATAATATGAGGCGATGTTCCTTCGTTGGGCCGCCGCGAGGCTCCTGCTGCCCAGCAGCATCTCGACTAAGTACCTTAGGAAGGAGCGCGCGAGCGGGAAGGATCGAGGCGGATAAAATTTTAGTAGAAAAAAAAAGGTAATAATTGGACTGTACAGTGTGGATGGCAGAAGACCGCTGCTGCTGCTGCTGCTGCTGCTGCTGCTGTGCGTATATTTGCCGTAGATACTGAATCCGGTAGAGTGCGATACACAGAGATGGCCGAGATGGCATGAACTAGATAAATAATACATCCTTCGTGACGGAGGTGAATACTTAAGGTCTCGCTAGAGAATACTAGAACGCGACGGTGTCTGGCTTTGGCTTGGCTCGGGCCGGCCTCTGGGGGGACAGGGCCTGAAGTACTGTCCGGTGCCGTCGGTCCTCGGCGCTCCGCTATCGTCCCGCTGTCCAACGGGGAGCCGCGGGGGCTTCGCTCAGGCCGGCGCGATCGGCACGGGCTTGGCCTCGAGCTCGTTCGCCGGCTCGTCGCGCTTGCGCTTCTTGCGCCTGGCGAGCTTCGTCTGGATCTCCTGGAGGGTCTTGCCCTTGGTCTCGGGCACGTAGACGAAGGCGAAGAGGGCCGACATGGCGCAGATCGAGGCGAACATCCAGAAGGTGTTGGACTCGCCGAGGTTGCGCGTCAGGATGTGGAAGGTGCGCGTCACGAGGAAGACCAGGAACCAGTTGATCATTATGCTGATGCTGCCGGCGATGCCCTTCGTCTCGGGCGGGAAGAGCTCGCTGATGATGGAGTAGGGCACGGAGCCGTAGCCCAGCGAGAAGACGACGTTGAACATGCCGATGCAGGTCAGGGGCAGCCAGCCAAAGTTCGAGATGTCGACGTTGTTCTCCTGCATCTTGTAGTAGTAGCCGAAGACGCTCAGGCAGACGGTCATGGCCGAGCCGGAGAAGATGAGGAGCGGCTTCCTGCCGAACCTGTTGGAAGGAAGGCACGAGGTTAACGGGCTTTCCTTTCGCCAACTCTTTCAGGAGACTCGACTAGGACTCACCTGTCGATCGTGACCGCCACTATCATCCCCATGACGACCTCGATCATGCCGATTATGATGGTCGCGATCTTGGGGTCGATCGAGCTCTCGGCCGCCTCGAAGATCTGCTCGGTGTAGAAGAGGACGGCGTCGATGCCGCACATCTGCTGGAACCACATGAGGCCGATGCAGGTGCCGATGCCCTTGCGGCCGGCCTTGGTCCCGAGCAGGTCCCTCAGGCCGCCCTCCTTGACGTGCATGCGCTCCGACTCCTCGATGAGCTCGGCGATCTCCTGGCTGACGTCGTAGCGCTCGCCGCGCAGCATGCGCAGGACGCGGCAGGCCTCGGGCTTGCGCCCGTGCTGGACGAGCCAGGCGGGCGACTCGGGCAGGAAGACGACCACGGAGATGAGGAAGGGGGCGAGGAGGGCGCAGCACAGCCCGTTGAAGCCCTCGTAGCTCATGTAGGAGCCGCTGATGTACGAGAATACGATGCCCAGGGAGAAGAAGATGGGGAAGAAGGTGCCGAGGGTGCCGCGTATCGAGGGCTCGGCGATCTCGCCGATGTAGACGGGCACGAGGACGCAGGCGGCCCCGGCGCCGATGCCCCCGAAGAACCGGGCGACGTAGAGGATGGGGATGACGCCGTGGCCGAGGGTCGCCAGGAGGCTCAGGACCCAGCAGACGAGGAAGGGCATCGAGGTGACGGCGATGACGAGCTTGCGCCCGTACCGGTCGGCCGCCTTGCCGGAGGGCACGGCGCCCAGGATGGCGCCCAGCGGCATCAGGGCCGTGATCCAGCTGGCCTCCTCGCCGTCCTTGTCGAGGTAGTCGATGAAGCTGGCCGTGCTGTTGAGGTAGGGCAGCATGGGCGAGGTCCAGCCCAGGTTCATGCCGCTCTGGGCCATTATCGAGCCGGCTGCAAAGCGAAAGCGGCCAAGCGTCAGCGGAGGAGCCTCGTGAACCAGAGACCTTCGGGCTATTTTTAGCGGGCCGATGTCGCGCTGTAGTCAAGCTCCGTAGTCGCGCTCTGTAGTCGCGCTCTGTAGTCGCGCTCCGTATTCGCGCCCGAGCCGGAAAGATTCGGATCGAGCTAGACGCAAGCGGTTCCGCGTTCGATTTAATAATAAGCCCGGGAAATCGGCCCGCCTGACTAATTCTAGAATCTTTTTTCTTTCTCGCGCGCGCGCTCGCGGGAATGAATCGGCGTCGGAGAGCTCGAGAGCCGCGGCCGATAAGTCTGCCAAGGCCGGCCGAACGAGAGGCGGCGGAGCGGAGGCGAGGCGAGGCGCGATGAAAAACGCGCTAAATAGTATTTGCTTGAGATAAAGTTAGAAAAAAGCTCGAGCTCGTGCCTTTTACTCGTCAATTTATCTTCCGCACGGCGGAGCGCACGCGCGACGCCGACGGGCCCCGATGAGAGAGAGAGAGAGAGCTGATACGGAGCCGAGAGCGTCGTTTCAATTAAAATCATTGCTGTGGGAATAATGCAATAGCGCTACACCGTAACAATAAGCCTGCGCGCCTCGTTTCGTTCCTCGTTCTCTAGATTGAGCTGCCCTTGGGGCCAATGGTCTCAATTATAGTCTGGAAATGATTTCGAGCCACGTAAATAGCTTGTGGGAAAAAGCGTCGCGGCCACCGATGACGGTGTCAGCCGGCCTGCCGCCAGCAGCTGGCCGTCCTGTCCCAGTCATTGTCCGCTACACCTTAACTCCGCGATTATCTAGTTTGCCGAGGCGGGGGGGAGGGGGAGGCAAATAGAGAACGTCCATTGAACTCTAGGTCGGCGGCGAGATAAATTGTCGTCGTCGTCGTCGCCTCCGTGCTAGAAAAGCGTATACAGATAGAGGCGGGGACGTCGGCGGCGGCGATATCGGCCGCTCCGAGGAATGCTCGAATCGATGCTTGACTCTGCGATAATTGCACACGTGAGCGGAGCCTGGGAGTTCGTAGATTGTCAGTCGGAGGAAAAAACCGAGCGAGCGAGCGAGCGAGCGCGCCTCCTCTTTGCCAATGCAGAATGCGTCGGCAACCTGTTGCGTTATGTAAAGGAATAATTGCTGGCCTAAGCGCGAAAGTGGCAATCGGAGCCGAGGAAAGCTCTGGCTACTGGTGCACCGCTCGCGCGCTAAATATAAGCTCGCGGTTCGCGGCGCAAGGTCACTCACCGATGAGCGTCGCCAGGTACTGGAAGAGCTTGCGGCCCTCCTGCTTGCCCGGCGCCGCGGGGCTCGGCTGCAGCGGCTGCCCGCTGCCCTTGAGCCCGTCCTCCTGGAGCGGCTGCTTCCGGGCCGTCGGCAGCTCGGCCATCTCGTTGTTGTCCTCGTAGGCGGGCATGCTCGCGTGCTTGCTCAGCCTCAGCTCAGCTCCGCTCCCTCAGGCTGCGCTCGGGCCTCTGCCCCTTATCTGCCGGCTCTTCTTCCTCTTATCCTCGCGCCTCCTGCGTCCGTCGCTCGGGCTGCTCCTCGGCAGCATGTAGGCTCTGCTCTTGCGGCTGGGCTGATGTGCGCGGACGAGGCGCGCGGAGCGAGTGGCGCGCGTGGCGTTGGCGCGCGAGTGACGGCCGCGACTGTCGCCGCCGGAGCCGCCGCCGCCACCGCCGCTTCCACCGCTACCGCCGCCGCCGCCGCGGAAAGATCCCTCCTGCCAGGAGTCGCGCGCCCGCGAAAACCCGCCTGTTGAATGTTGATCGGCGAGTCGCCGTCTGACGCAATCGGCACTGACCCGCGCCGCCGTCGCGCGACTAGAGGGCCCGTCGCAGCGGTGAAAGTCCTCGGCCGTCGACACGTGGCCGCCGCCAATTTTTCCCTAGCCGCCGCCGCCGCCGCCGCCGCAACCGCCAATCTTATCTCGGGCACAATGAGCCGTTATATTTCGCCTCCGCGACACGCGTCTGTGTACACGATCGATCAGCGGCAGCTATTACGCTGCTGACGCACGGCCCCCCGCTCCCCGGCCGCCCTCGCCCGCTCGCCTTTTTCCACCGCTTATCGGCCGGCCGCGCGCGGAATCTTTCGAGCCGGCGCGCCGGCCCGAGAAATCATCATCGTCGTCATCGTCATGTTTGCTCTGTTGCAGCCCGGAAAATGAGCCCAGCCGCAGCAGCAGCCTCGAGAGGAGCTCGCCGCCCGGCGGACAGGAGCCACCGACGCCGGCCCAGGAGCCCGTGCTGGAGCTGCTCGACGAGCCCGTCGACGAGCCGGTGAGACCTCGCTCTTTCTCTTTCTCCTCGCGCCGATGACGCGCGCGAGCGCAGCCGCCTGCCCCTGTGTCCGTTTGCCGCCGTTAGGCTTATTAATAGATTCCCGAAAGCGACGTCAAACCTGAGACGCCGACTATTCTTAGACGGAATCACAACATTTTCCGACTCGGCCAGCCGAGCTGAATGCCAAGTTCTCTCTCGCCCTTACCTTCGAATCGGACAAAAATTCTAAGCGACCAACAGCCAGAGGCGGCACCGAGCACCGAGCAACGCCCGAGAGACCGAATCAGGCCACGATGTACGCGCTTTGCGAAATCCTCCTCGAGGGGGGCCCCCTTCCATGCCGATTCGACGAGAGCCCCCAAAATCTGCCTATGCTCTTTTTTTTTAAACGAAACGTTAAACGCCCTTAAATTTTAATACTTTTCCGTGCCTCTTGTGCAACAGCTGGGCGTCTATCTATAGGCAGGAAGTGCGCAAAAAAAATACCTTTTTCTGAATATTTAATCTCGCATATTTAAATTTCGAGTCTTAACCAACTTTCGTTATATCATTGCAAAGTTACATCACTACAAAATGTTTTGCAGACTTTTTCATGCGTTTCTCTTTAATATTTTTATCGAAAACTTTAATCGGCATTCCGGCAGCCGCATGTCGATTGCATCTAATTATGCTGTACGTAAAAGCAAACCCAAAGAGTGTATAAAATTTCTCCTTTTCCCCGTTCGTTTCGTTTCGTTTGAAAACCACATAAAAAGCTGACTCAGTTTGATAACGTTGCTGGGCATTTCGCCGTATTCTAATTATATACTTGACGCGCAATTACAAGGTATTCCGATAAAAGAAACCCACCGACCGTTTTCAAACTCGGATGCTTTATTTAGAAATTGAGAAAAGAGGTCAGCTGCCAAATATAATTGAATAGCTCCAGTTTCTAAACTCATTTTCGCAAATGTAAAATGAGCGGTCAGTAGATTTTTTTTTTTTTTTTTTTTTTTTTTTTTTTTTTTT